>APFE031723274.1:0-72021 GCA_000404065.3 Pinus taeda
GAACGAAGTAATTGATAAAACATTGTTACACTTCTCTTTTTATATTACTGATACATGTATGATTAGAAGAATAGAAAACTATAAACATCCAGTAGTGGAAAGTATAAAGACTGTTGTTAAAACACATGCATATATTCAATAATAGCAAGAATGATCAAACAACAATTCACATAAAAAGAATGAATTCATAAATAGATAATAGTACCATATGAGCTGCAAATCATTCCCAACGTCAATTGCAATTTGAATTCCTTCTTCCGATTCAGAAATACTTTTAAATAAAGGCAGTAGTGCACATCCACATAAAAGCTTCGTTATCAAAATTTGGAATGATTGGTCCAGTTTTCATAAAAGAATATGCCTGAAGTATAGTAGTGCAACTTCAGGCTTAAGTCATATACAAAAAACTTACGACCCTTTCTAAATACATGAAAGGGTCTATAAATACTAAATTAAACTAACAAACTACAAAATTAAAATGCTACTAAATTGGTATAACTCGATCTTGAATATCTCTTTCCCACAAAAATCTGATAGTTGGCAGCATGATTCATTACTTTGGCTATTTGCCTTTTGACCTGAGTTGGCATATCACCAACATCGGTTCCACTTCTTGAGGGCGGCTGAGGCGAGAATTGATTTGAGCAGCATAGGTGGCATCATGTATATTGGGAACGATACACCCGATTGCATCCATCAGGCACTTGAGGGTGGCTCTCTGGCTGTATGGTTTTACTAGGAACAACCAATAGGTGTCCCAAGTTAAACTTTTAATTCCTGTGATCAATCTCCCATTCTTTTCTAGCTCTTGGTAACATGATTGCTCTAATGTTTTGGCTGATAATAATTTACCTGGTGTACATTGAGAGATCATGTTAGATAAATAGAGAGTATTGTTAATTAAATCAATCAAATTGTTTGTAGATAATTTGCATCTAGAAACCACTCTCTCTGCTTTCATCAATTGGGATTGCCACTCCATGAATAGAATTTCTTTATGGGATTCTAAGATTTTAGGCAAGTTCGCTGCCTATCCCTCATTAGTGTCCTTCCAAGTAAGAAAATCCGTTAAAGTATCATCGGCTTGCTCTAAGTCCTACCTGGCATCAATTGATTTATCTATTATATATGTTGTTATGTCACACAGAGGTTCAACTTGGTCAATTTTATGACACAACATTCTTATTTGAGTTATTAGTGCCTTATTAATCTGTATTGCCTCTGCTCTGAAATCGGCAGGGTAGGGAAGACTCTTGAAGTTCTCTATTTGAGCTGATAATTGAGCAATTTGCTCATCTTTTGTTTTTACCATCTATTCATTCATTTCCTTCAATTTTGCTAATGCCTCCAATAATTCTTTCTTCCTCTGAATCGCTCCTGAATCTGCCCTCTATTTCTCCTCATGCAACTGTTTGTTCAGTTGGTTATTTAACTGTTGCTGCGTGGACAGTTGCTGTTGTAGTTGTTCTGCTTTCTGCTATGCCTCTGATAGCTGTGTTTGTAGTGAAGCGATCACCTGATCCTTTTCTTTCAACAAATTCCTCACCTCCGATGCCTTGTCCATGGTGGCTTCCAAATAGGCACCAACATATTGGGACAACTTTGTCAGGTCACGGAGGGGTCAAATTCTTCCTTCCACACTACATTGGTTGTTACTGTTTGTTCAGGGAACAGGGAAGGTTGATCAATCCTTCTCCTTTTCCGCTGTCACTTTATTACAACCCTATGTTTTGGGCTATAGAATACATCCAATGGAGGAATATCCTCCACCTGCAAAATGATTTGATCCGAAGGATCCTAGGGAATTATTTATAATTCTGTAGTCGGGGGTAGACCGCTGGTTCCTTCGCTTGGAACCTCTTTTGATGCTGTATCCTGTGTATTGGCCACTTTGGATGTATCAGCATCCCTTGAGCTCTCAAGATTGCTTATAATTGAATCAAATTGCTGCCATTCCTGGAGCAATCTTGGGTCAATCTGAGTGTCAACATTCACCTCCTTGCTGCTCTGCTCCTATTTCCTTCTTTGTTCCTCCTCACGTATTCTCTCCTATTCTTTCTTTTGTGCTTCCTCTCTGTCTTTCCTCTGTGTCTCCTCTTGTTATTTCCTCTGTGCTTCTTCCTGTTCTCTCCTTCGAAGTTCCTCCTACTCTCTTCTTTGTACTTCTTCGAAAATTTCTGATGTAGCAGGAGGTTCATTGGTAAGGTGCTATTTAGGCTCGCTTGGTTGTGTCATCGGGGTAATGGCTAACAAATATAGAGGCAGAGTTTGCAACCTCTGCTCTCTAAGTCTGTTAAATTCAACTAATCCGTCATCATGGTATCTCATTTTAGCTATCACTTGCACCTGAAATATTGACTCGGCCGAGGAGAACAGGTCATCAAACTCATCTTCTTTATGTTCAAATTTTGTGAGTTTGGACTGGTCTAGAATATTATAGACGACTTTTTTCGGATCAAAACGTCTGTTAGGAAGAGTAGCGAGATTTAGTATATTAATATTTTCCTCCTATTTCTCTGCATGCTTATAATCATGCACAGTATAGACGCCACACCTTAGAGGAAATGGAGGCCAGACTTGCTTCTTTGAATTCCTGAGAGTCTTTGTAGCCAATGCGGATGTAAGCTGATATGCTATCTCTCAAGCTAATAGTTTGTCTGGTATATACAAGGGGAGGATATGAGGCCTGGCCTGACTGCCGAAAATTCTTACGTAAGTGAATTTTTCTTCTCTGAACCAAGTTCCTAAGGCTGTCAAGTCAATCTCTGCTAGAGAGGAAATCTTAGGAGTAGGTTTATCAAAAATTGCATAGTAAATAGGTATCATGAATCCATTGCAGACTTGATATAGGTGGTGTTTATAATGGGCTTTCCATAACTTCTGGTGATAGATATGAATGGGCATGGGGTCCTGTGGAGTCCATCTCCACCCTAGCAAAGGAAACTCGGAATTAAAATAGAGGGTGTCTAAAATGTAAGCACTAAAGTAAAATGGAGGGATGAATCTATCAGTAACACGAGATTTGTTTATGAAGTCAAGAATAGCTATTGCTAACTTATCGGATAATATATTCCCCCAATCCATGATTTCACTATTACATGCTACTTCCATCAAAGGTACCATCTCTATGGAAAATTTTGAGGAGTCATGTAACCCCCACATCCGACATATCATAGCTCCAGCATAAAAATAAGGAGAACATAAGGAATCGACGAAGTACTTACCCGAAGACTCATGTTTGTGTTTCGCCGGGTTCTGTCTCCATTCCCGTTTAGGCGCTGACTCAGTTTCATTTTCATCTCTAAATTTCTCTAAGAATGCTTTATTATACTTCTTCTCTGGTTCGGGAAAATGGTACATTTGTCTCAAATCATTGGGCTGAAACGAACCAAATACTCTCCCATCAATAGTGCAGAATGTTCTGTTCGTAATTGGAATTTCTTCAATGGCCCATCTCACCACATTCGTATAGGGAAGAATTTGCTCTCGATCAACTATCCTGTGCAGGTAGGAATTAGCCAAATCTTTTAGAGTATCATCATATTTCTGGTTCGAGCCTACTGTAGCTTGTACCAATGTTTGCTGAGGTTCTTTGGCTTCGACCAGGTTGTAAATGCTCTACCAAGTAGTATTACCGAGACCAAGGCATGTGGTATCTGAAATTAATCCTTTTTTACTTGGTCTCGGATCGACAGCATGTTGTCCTGTTACCACAAAAGCTGAAGCTGTTCCAAATTTCTTAGATTTCTTCCCCATTTGGTCTGAATTCACTACTGCAGAGAAGCTCTGCACAAGAGATAAAATGAACGTAATGCGGAGAATAGATGGCAAAAACCAAGTATGGAAGAATTATGCCAATCAATAAATAATGGAAGATTATCATAAGGCTCCCGCGGATACAATCTCTGAAGGGATTTTGGCATAACTGCTCCATTAATTGGCCGTTTAAACCTGTCAATCATTTAAATGCTCATCATATCCTTTATTTTCCGAATAGTCTATTTAAGCGTGGATTTGATTTTTTGGTGGTTGGGCGCAAGTGAATCACTATCGGGAAGAGAAATTCTTTTAATAATAATTAATTCAATATTCCGAAGTTATATCAATCCTTTTTGAAAGTCGCGCTTGGCTTTATCTCAATCGGCGATCGGAGGAAGCCTTGAGCAGTTTTATTTAAGTTATAGTGGAATCCCTGATCACCGATAGTGATATCGCTTAACTCGTATCGGGAACTTTAAGGAGAAGACGTTTCATTGTATTCATATCGCATTCCCTGATTGCCGATAGTGATATCGCATCGGAGCAAGGAGAGGGGCCTTTTGTTGTGATTGTTTATTTTCCCGATTGCCAATGGTTATTCGCGCTTGTCGCATCGGGGAAAACCAATGGGTCTTTTGTTATGCATCCTCTGTTATTGCGATATGCGATCTTGCGATCGTTTTATCACATTAATAAAGAATTATTCATTTTTATTATAAGACCGATTAGTTATTAACTCAAAGGGTTTTATAATGTTTTGTTTGTTTCCGGACCTTTTGAGGAATGATAATTTAATACCAATTTAATCTAAAAGGGACCCATTTCATATTATAGTTTTCTAAAGTAAAATTTTATGAAATGGGGGGTTGTTGTATAGCACAACAATTAGCGATTCGCTGGGAGAAACAGTTATCTCTGAGAAATATTGGAATATTTGAACTTTCTTTACATAGACATCTTATCAAAAAGGAAAATTCTAATATAACTAAGTATACATACATTATGAATATAATAAAAGCTATTTTTGTTAATTTCTTCTCTTGTTAAAATTATATACATTCTAAGTTTTAAATTGGCCTCTATTTGTTGATAATGATAAAACAAAACACCTTTCCAACTTAGCCTTTTTGATTGACTCCTTTGTTATAGGTAGAGCCACTGCTGTCAGCAAACATTCATAGTTTCGACAAGGATACCTTTAAACCATTTGATTGTTCATGATCCCTCTCATCTTAGAGTATGATTAAAAGAATGAATTCAAAATATGTTTTCATATTTTATATTTCTTTTGTTTTCCATTATTTTGTAAGATAAAAAGCCATTGTCCTGGTTTGGTAGCCAGCTATTTGACAATGCCATTCACTAGTTGTAATCTAATCGAACAAGCTGGCTCGTGATGAGACCCCTTGCCTTATGCTTATAAGCCATTACCCTGTTTTGGTATCAGTGTTGGTAATGTTAGTTAGATTATTTCCCGATGATCATGGTAAGCAGGCTTGTGATAAGACCCCTTATATTTATATCAGATATTTTAGAATTACACTCTGAGTAATCATAAACTTGGATGAATGGAATGGACAATTTTCTCCTTAAGAGAGAATGGATGACAAGGTAAGAGTTGAAGATGCTAAGATTGAATTAGTTTATGTTTTGATATTGATAACCATTTTGTGGCCAGTTTGAAAACATTAAAATGATTTACAATACTTCTAAATCTTGAGAAGATTTCACAAAAATAAAAATGGGATTTTCAGAATGTGAATATACTTAATTTCCTAGAAATTGTCCCTTTTGTTTAAGGCTTCTATTTTCAAAAGTAAATATTAAAAGTATTTCTTTCGAGCAACTTTTCAATATAGCAAAGACCAATAGAAGCTATTTTACAACTTTATTTCCTAATGGTCCTAAAAACTACAAATCCTACTGAAATTAAAGGAGAAGGGGTTACCTCCTCAATTGAAGAATTTCTTTAAGATGAGGCCATTAATAGGAAAAGAGTCCCTCTGTCCTGATAGATATTGTAATATGAATGTCGAATGGCCTATCTTCTCACTGATTTGAAATGGTCCAAGTCACATCTTTTGGAACTTGGTGTGTTTACCTTTATCCTCATGGGCTTTGTCCCATTTTGGAACTAAATCACCAACCTGCAACTATTTAGAACTAGACGAAGCTGAATCAAACGATGACTTGATTATCTGCTGATGTTTAGCATGAGTAATTTTGGCCTTTTATCTTTCCTCTTCTAATTTTAAAATTTGATCATGTCTGAGTTGGATAGAAGAAGAGGGGCTTTCTTCAATAAACTGAACTAGGGCTAGAGAAGGGAGCATTAGATTAGTCGGTAGTACTGCTTCTTTCCCATATACAAGATTGAATGGAGAAGTACCTATGGAGGCCTTCTGCATTATTCTATCAGCCCATAGTGTGAACATTAAAGATTTGTGCCAGTTTTTATGATTTTGTTCAATAGTTTGCTTAATGATTTTGAGTAGATTTTTATTGGTAGACTCTGCTAGACCATTACCCTGGGGATAATAATTTGCAGAATATTTCAATTTAAATCCTCTTTTAATAGCAAACTCAAACATGGAATTTCTAGAGAAATAAGATGCATTATTAAAAACAAGAGCATTTGGGACACCAAACCTCGTAATAATGAATTGATCTATAAATTCTATAATTCCTTCAGAGTTTGTTGTCTTTAACGGAATTGCTTCAACCCACTTGGTAAAGTAATCAGTAGCAGTAAGGATATACTTATGTTGTTTGGAGGACTGTGGAGTTATTTCCCCAATGATATCTAATCCTCGTTGTTCAAAAGGTTGATCAATGTTGACTAGTTGCAAAGGGAAAGATGGTTTTCTTTGTCTTCCACTGGAGATTTGACAACTTCGGCATTTCCTTACATATTCGTGAGTATCTCTGAATAAGGTGGGCCAATAATATCCAGCATGAATGATTTTGTGAGCTATTGTGTCAGCTCCAAAATGTCCTTCGGCTGGTCCATCGTGTAGCTCCTGCAAAACCCTTTGTGCTTCAGGTTTTTCAAGGCATCTTAATAAAACTGAATCATAATTTTGCCTAAAAAGTACATCATCAATGATTATGAAGTTTTTTGCCTTTAATATAATGTCCCGTTTGTTTTTATAAGAAATATTAGGAGGTGCATATCCATTTTTCAAATAAAAGATTAAATCTGCATATTGAGATTCAGAATTGGTGATACTTATCTAGCTGATTTCTTCAATATGTTCTATATCATCTAATTCTGGAATGTTGGATGCTCCTGCTAATAACCTGCAAAAACCTTGGCCTCTAACAATCTTTGCTGGCTTGATTTCCAAGTCATATTCTTGAAGTGCTGTAATCCAATTTTCCCTTTTCTCACCTAATTCCCTTTGGATCAGTAATTGCCTTACTACAAAAAAGGAACTATAACTTTTGTATGGGATTTTAAAAGGAAGGGTCTGTAATGTTTGATAGCTTTATACACAACAAAGGCTTGTTTTTCAGCTTCAGAATAATTTAGTTCCGCACCCTGAAAATTTGAACTAAAAAATGAAATCGGTGATTCCAAGTTGTGATCATTAATCCGAGTGAGTATCGCTGCATAAGATGAATCAGAGACGATGGTGTACAATATGAAATGATTAGAAAAATTGGGAGTGTTTAAAGCGGGGGCATTGATTATTGATTGTTTGATTAAATCAAATGCTTCCTTTTCCACAGATCCCCATATAAACACTGAATTTTTCTTAAACATGGTTTGTAATGGTAAAATGATGTGAGAAAAATCAAGAACAAATATTTTGACAAAGTTGATTTGACCTAAAAATGACTGCATGGATTTTTTGTTATGAGGAAATGGAATTTCAAAAATTTCTTTAATCCTATCGGGATCAATATAAATACTATATTTGGAAATGATAAATCCCAAGAGCTTTCCTTGATTTAGAGCAAAGAAGGATTTTTTGGGATTGAGTGAAATACCATACCTTCTACAACGTTCAAATATTTGATTCAAATCATGTAAATGGTTGGATCTCTTCTTGGAAAATATAGTAATGTCATCTAAATAGACGACTACTATTTTGTTGAACAATCCTTTGAAGGCTATATCCATTGCTCTTTGGAATGTAGCTCCTGCGTTAATAAGTCCAAAAAGCATTTTCTGATAAGCGTAAGTACCCCATTTTGTTCTGAAAGTAGTTTTGAGTCTGTCATCAGGATGGACCAAAATTTGGTTGTATCCTGAAAATCCATCTAAAAAGGACATTAGCTCAGAACCTACTACTGAATGGAGTATCTGCTCCATGGTAGGTAATGGGAAATTATCTTTTTGGCTCGCTTTGTTCAGATTTCTGAAATCAATACAAATCCTGATGTCGCCATTTTTCTTCCTAATAAGAACCATATTGGAAACCCAGTTTGAGTGCCAAACAGGAAAAATAATCTTAGCTTTCAAGAGTTTATTTAGTTCTAATTTTATCTGACTTTCTAAGTTTGGATGTATTTTCCTCAATTTTTGTTGAACTGGTTTTTGTTCAGAAAGCATTGGAATGGTATGCTGGATGATTGATGTATCGTATGTTTTTAAGTCTTCATACTTCCAAGCAAAGACATGTTTATTTTTTCTTAATAATCTAATAAATGCTATCCTTTCTTCCATAGAAAGAACTAGTCCTAAATTGATATTTTTAGGATTCTGATCAGTACCGAGATTTATCAATTCAAATCTTAAGGTAGAACTTTGGAGTTTTGAATTGGTTACCTGTTTAAACCTGTCTTTAATGTCGTAGAGATACTCAAGTTTAACCAAAGGTTTTGGTATTGAGTTTTCCTCATGCTTTTCTTTCATCTGAAGATCATGATCATTTTCATCAATGATTTTATCATTGTAGGACTTGTCGGAAGTTAAGAAATGTAAGATGTCTTCATCGTGATTGAACACTCGCCAATTGGTGACATTGTCAGGAACCGATGGCCTAAAAATCAACTCTACTGAAAATCTATCTGGGCTATAATCTTCGGAACGTAGGAGTTTAGAAGCAACACTGGCCAACAAGTCAGCTGCTGCATTCTGGGATCTGGGAATAGGTGAAATATTGAATGCTAAAAAATGAGATATAAGTTCCTGGACTAAGGAATGTTAGTGCTTGAGGTGATTAGAGAGACAATGGATCGTATTTCACACTTGTTTTATGACAATCTCTGAATCGCCAAGCACTTTCAAATATTGAATTTTCAGGCCAATAGCTTTATATAGTCCTTGTACCAAGGCCTCATGCTCAGCTGTATTATTCGTGCATTCAAATTCTAACCTACAAGAAAGCATTTTTTTTTCTCCTTTAGGGCTGACTAAAATACACCCTGCTCTTGATCCTTCACTGGATTTGGAACCGTCAAAATATAAAGACCAAAATAAAGAATTATCAACAATTTTATTTACAGTATTCTTAGTAACATTAACACATCTTGATCCATTGGTTTGTGAAAAATTTTCAATTTGAGATGTGAAATTGTTTACTGAGAAAGGAGATGGTTGGGCAATATAATTGCAAAAGAATGATTCAGAAGAATAATTTCCCAAAATATTATTGTTAAATGCAATTGGTTGATTCTCCTGTTCGAATTCTATGACAGTATGGGTCATGTGTTTCTCCCGATTGATTTTTATTTGATTTGGCTTTCCCTTGTAGGGTAGCCACATATGAGACCAACCGGTAGAAATATACCCATGGATCTTCTCAGACCAATCCCTGCTTAATATTAAACCATAAAAATCAAGTATATCAGCAATTAATATATCAATTCTTTGAACTACTCGTGGATCAGCCGATAACCTGATAGTAACAGAGTTTATTTCCCCTAAGACCCGGACTTTGGTTCTATCTAACTGCACAATGTGAATTGAATACTTTTGGGGTTCTATGTTCATTTTAGAACAAACTGAAGTTGGCATTATATTAGATGATGCCCCTTAGTCAATCAAACAGTTATGTAGATTTCGATTGTAGATTTTGTAGGTTAAGAGGAAAGGGGGGGTATGGGAATTTGATCTGTCTCCAATTAGAATCGTATCAGTAGCCTCAACTCTACCAGAAGGTGGTTTTCCTGAATCATTTGCAGCCTCAGCACTAGGAAGAGGCGAAGAAGGAACTGCATTTAGTTCCTTAGGAAGCAATTTCTGCTGATGTTTTAATTTGCTAAGTTCAAACATGGTGATGTTTGCCTTAGTCTTCTTCATGTCATCAACGATATTGTAATCCATTGAATCCGATACTACCAACGTTTTTGATGTTGAAGGTATATTTGAGGATGATGGTTGGTTTTGAGGCACTGTTGCAACCGGCTTCCTTGTGGGCACCTTTTCCTTTGTAGTATTAGTACCTGCACTCCTTTTCTTTGAACTTTCTTGGACAGGTTCAGGGGCACTTTTTCTCCTAGTAGTCACAGGAAAAGCTTCTTGTTCAGTTTCGTTGTCGGAGTTAGGCAATATGAAGTCCCACATTCCATGGCATTCAACAACTTCCTCTTCTTTGAATTCTTCAGATGGTGCAACTGTTTCATCTTCTTCTTCTTCCTCAGGGTCTGAATCTACATTGGATATAACATTTGGTGTTTTTGACTCAGGTTTCTTAAAATTCCTATATGGTTTCTTTGTTGAAGTTTCTGCTACTTGCTTTTTAATTTCAACCATTTCATTGACATTATTTTGAGGACCTTTTGAAGACCCTCCATATCGTATGTATCTTTGATGATTTTCTTCTTTGAATCATCCTTGAAAGACACTCTTTTGGATTTCCTATTTTCGAGAGCGGCTTTCTTTCCCAAAGCGATAATACGTTTTCCCGCAGCGAGGGCTTCCTTCATGTTTTCGGCCAAAGTTGGTTTTCTAGCCCTGTCTACAAAAATGGCTATATTTGAAGGTAAGGCTATGATGTACCACTCGCTTCTAATTTGTTCACTTGGCTTGGAATCGGTGGGGATTTTATTTAAGAGCTTATTGAATCAGGAGTTAAACTCCTTAATTGGTTCTCTAGATTCAATCCTTAAATTTGAAAGATCATTAATCAGTGTAGCCAAGGATCTATCATCACCATATTTGGTAAGAAACTGCTCCTGAAAGATATTCCAACTGATAATGGATCCAGAGGGCAAGGAAAAATACCAAGACCCAACTGATCCTTGTAATGTGTAGGGGAAAAGCTTAACTACAACATCTTCTTCTGTTACTCCTTTTAGATTAACTGACAACATGAAATTATTTATGTGTTCCTCAGCTAATGTTCCAACGTCTGGATTAAACTTTGGTAACCACTTCTCAGGATAATTAGGTAATGGATGTAATGGTGTAGGCATCGTGACTACACCAGGATTGTTCCATGGATTCTGAGTCATCTTGGGAGTACCAATGATTGCCGGTGGTCTTCCAAGTGCTTGGGGAGGAGGTGGTAATGAAGACTGAATAGGTTGTGATGTTGAAGGTGGTGATCCTTGGCGAACAATGATATGTAATGGGGAAGTGGATGTTTGACTTCGCACTGGAGATAATGAGATGGAAGATGATGGAGAAAAGATCTCACTACCAGAACCTTCAGTGTTCTTTTTATCCTTTTTCCTTTGGGGTAAAGGCAACTCAGCTGGTTCAATGTCGAGTTTTTCACTGTGAAGTCTGGTGAGAGGATGAGGTAGGTGGAATTACGAAGTCTCACTGCCTTGAGATACTTCAAATCTCTGAGGTGATATGGAGAAGTCTTGAAGTTTCTGGATAATAGACTGAACTTCAGGGGACTCTGGACTTAAACATTCTAAAGTATGGTGGGGTTGAAGAGTGGTAGTTGATCCCTCTTCTTCTCGTTTGGACACTGGTGTTTCAGAATGCAAATGGGAGGTTCGAGGTGAGGTGGAGGGTGATTTACTCTAAGAATGGTTTGTAGGTTTTGATTTACTCGCCATTCATAGTTGATGGCCCTCCTTCTAGCGCCAAAAATGTTGATGCCCCGAAAATCGTTGCATCAACATCGGGGGATAACCAACCGGTTCGGACCTTAATACAACTCCTTTTCCATTTGGGATGGTGGCTCCGACTATATATAATGGGACTAGTTTCCCAATAATAAATAAAAGGGGTGGATGAACGATTGGTTTTCTAATAAGTGATAATGAATGGAGGACTTAATCTATAAGCGAAAACACAAATGACTATTTTATCCTGGGAAGCTTCTATTCTTAAGTGCAACGTTTGGTGATCAATGTTCATCAATAAGCATATAGATGACACTATTCAATAAACAAAGACATTCATTTAAATAATAATTTCTTCATTCAAATAGTTGAACGAAGTAATTGATAAAACATTGTTACACTTCTCTTTTTATATTACTGATACATGTATGATTAGAAGAATAGCAAACTGTAAACATCCAGTAGTGGAAAGAATAAAGATTGTTGTTAAAACACATGCATATATTCAATAATAGCAAGAATGATCAAAAAACAATTCACATAAAAAGAATGAATTTAGACATAGATAATAGTACCATATGAGCTGCAAATCATTCCCAACGTCAATTGCAATTTGAATTCCTTCTTCCGATTCAGAAATACTTTTAAATAAAGGCAGTAGTGCACATCCACATAAAAGCTTCATTATCAAAATTTGGAATGATTGGTCCAATTTTCATAAAAGAATATGCCTGAAGTACAGTAGTGCAACTTCAGGCTTAAGTCATATACAAAAAACTTACGACCCTTTCTAAATACATGAAAGGTTCTATAAATACTAAATTAAACTAACAAACTACAAAATTAAAATGCTACTAAATTCGTATAACTCGATCTTGAATATCTCTTTCCCACAACAATCTGATAGTTGGCAGCATGATTCATTACTCTGGCTATTTGCCTTTTGACCTGAGTTGGCATATCACCAGCATCGGTTCCACTTCTTGAGGGCGGCTAAGGCGAGAATTGATTTGAGCAGCATAGGTGGCATCGTGTATATCGGGAATGATACACCCGATTGCATCCGTCAGGCACTTAAGGGCGGCCCTTTGGCTGTATGGATTTACTAGGAACAACCAATAGGTGTCCCAAGTTAAAATTTTAATTCCTGTGATCAATCTCCCATTCTTTTCTAGCTCTTGGTAACATGATTGCTCCAATGTTTTGGCCGATAATAATTTACCTGGTGTACATTGAGAGATCATGTTAGATAAATAGAGAGTATTGTTAATTAAATCAATCAAATTGTTCGTAGATGATTTGCATCTAGAAACCGCTCTCTCTGCTTTCATCAATTGGGATTGCCACTCCATGAATAGAATTTCTTTATGGGATTCTAAGATTTTAGGCAAGTTCGCTGCCTATCCCTCATTAGGGTCCTGCCAAGTAAGAAAATCTATTAAAGTCTCATCGGCTTGCTCTAAGTCCTGCCTGGCATCAACTGATTTATCTATTATAGATGTTGTTATGTCGCACAAAGGTTCAACTTGGGCAATTTTATGACACGACAATCTTATTTGTGTTATTAGTGCCTTAGTAATCTATATTGCCTCTGCTCTGAAATCGGTAGGCTAGGGAAGACTCTTGAACTTCTCTATTTGAGCTGATAATTGCGCAATTTTCTCATCTTTTGTTTTTACCATCTGTTCATTCATTGCCTTCAATTTTGCTAATGCCTTCGATAATTCTTTCTGCCTATGAATCGCTCCCGAATCTGCCCTTTGTTTCTCCTCATGCAACTGTTTGTTCAGTTGGTTATTTAACTGTTGCTGTGTGGATAGTTGTTGTTGTAGTTGTTCTGCTTTCTGCTGTGCCTCCGATAGCTGTGTTTGTAGTGAAGCGATCGCCCGATACTTTTCTTTCAACAAATTTCTCACCTCTGATGCCTTGTCCATGGTGGCTGCCAAATAGGCACCAGCATATTGGGACAACTTTGTCAGGTCATCGGAGGGGTCAAATTCTTCCTTCCACACTACGTTGGCTGTTACTATTTGTTCAGGGAACAGGGAAGGTTGATCAATCCTTATCTTTTTCCGCTATCACTTTATTACAGCCCTGTGTTTTGGGCTATAGAAGACATCCAATGGAGGAATATCCTCCACCTACAAAATGATTTGATCTGAAGGATCCTTGGGAATTATTTCTATTTCTGTAGTCGGGGGTAGTCCACTGGTTCATTTGCTTGGAACCTCTTTTGATGCTGTATCCTGTGTATTGGCCACTTTGGATGTATCGACATCCATTGAGCTCTCAAGATTGCTTATAATTGAATCAAATTGCTGCCATTCCTGGAGCAATCTTGGGTCAATATGAGTGTCAACATTCACCTCCTTGCTGCTCTGCTCCTGCTACCTTATTTGTTCCTCCTCACGTATTCTCTCCTATTCTTTCTTTTGTGCTTCCTCTCTGTATTTCCTCTGTGTCTCCTCTTGTTCTTTCCTCTGTGCTTCTTCCTGTTCTCTCCTCCGAAGTTCCTCTTGCTCTCTTCTTTGTACTTCTTCAAAAATTTCTGATGTAGTAGTAGGTTCGTTGGTAAGCTGTTGTTCAGGCTCGCTTGATTGTGTCATCGGGGTAGTGGCTAACAAATCTAGAGGCAGAGTTTGCAACCTCTGCTCTCTAAGTCTGTTAAATTCAACTAATCTGTCGTCATGGTATCTCATTTTAGCTATTGCTTGGACATGAAATATCGACTCGGCCGAGGAGAACAGGTCATAAAACTCATCTTCTTTATGTTTAAATTTAGTGAGTTTGGCCTGGTCTAGAACATTATAGACGACTTTTTTCGGATCAAAACGTCTATTAGGCAAAGTAGCAAGATTTAGTATATTAATCTTTTCCGCCTCTTTCTTTGCATGCTTATAATCATGCAGAGTATAGATGCCACATCTTAGAGGAAAAGGAGGCCAGACTTGCTTCTTTAAATTCCTGAGAGTCTTTGTTACCGATGCGGATGTAAGCTGATATGTTGTCTCTCGAGCTAATAGTTTGTCTGATATATACAAGGGGAGGATATGAGGCCTGGCCTGACTGCCAAAAATTCTTACATAAGTGAATTTTTCTTCTCCGAACCAAGTTCCTAATGTTGTCAAGTCAATCTCTGCTAGAGAGGAAATCTTAGGAGCAGGTTTATAAAAAATTGTATAGTAAATAGGTAGCATGAATCCATTGCAGACTTGATATAGGTGGTGTTTATAATGGGCTTTCCATAACTTTTGGTGATAGATATGAATGGGCATGGGGTCCTGTGGAGTCCATCTCCACCCTAGCATAGGAAACTCAGAATTAAAACAGAGGGTGTCTAAAATGTAAGCACTAAATTAAAATGGAGGGATGAATCTATCAGTAACACGAGATTTGTTTCTGAAGTCAAGAATAGTTGTTGCTAACTTATCCGATAATATATTCCCCCAATCCATGATTTCACTATTACATGCTGCTTCCATCAAAGATACCATCACTGTGGAAAATTTTGAGGAGTCATGTAACCCCCACATCCCACATATCATAGCTCTAGCATAACAATAAGGAGAACATAAGGAATCGACAGAGTACTTACCCGAAGACTCATGTTTGTGTTTCGCCGGGTTCTGTCTCCATTCCCGTATAGGCACTGAATCAATTTCATTTTCATCTCTAAACTTCTCCAGGAATGCTTTATTATACTTCTTCTCTGGTTCGGGCAAATGGTACATTTGTCTCAAATCATTGGGCTGAAACGAACCGAATACTCTCCCATCAATAGTGTAGAATATTCTATTCGTAATTGGAATTTCTTCAACGGCCCATCTCAACACATTTGTATATGGAAGAATTTGCTCTCGAGCTGCTATCCTGTGCAGGTAGGAATCAACCAAATCTTTTAGAGTAGCATCAGATTTATGGCTCGAGCTTGTTGTAGCTTGTACCGATGTTTTCTGAGGTTCTTCGGCTTTAACCAAGTTGTAAATGCTCTACCAAGTAGTATTACCGAGACCAAGGCATGTGGTATCTGAAATTAATCCTTTTTTACTTGGTCCCGGATCAACAACATGTTGTCATGTTACCACAGAAGCTGAAGCTGTTCCAAATTTCTTAGATTTCTTCCCCATTTGGTCTGAATTCGTTACTGCGGAGAAGCTTTGCACAAGAGATAAAATGAACGTAATGCGGAGAATAGCTGTCAAAAACCAAGTATGGAAGAATTATGCCAGTCAATAAATAATGGAAGATTATCATAAGGCTCCTGCAGATACAATCTCTGAAGGGATTTTGGCATAAATGCTCCATTAATTGGCCGTTTAAACCTGTCAATCCTTTAAATGATCATCATATCCTTTATTTTCCGAATAGTCTATTTAAGCATGGATTTGATTTTTTGACTGTTGGGCGCAAGTGAATCACTATCGGGAAGAGAAAGGCTTTTAATAATAATTAATTCAATATGCCGAAGCGATATCAATCCTTTTTGAAAGTCGCGATTGGCTTTATCGCAATCGGCGATCGGAGGAAGCCTTAAGCAGTTTTATTCAAGTTATAGTGGAATCCCTGATCGCCGATAGTGATATCGCTTAACTCGTATCGAGAGATTTAAGGAGAAGACATTTCGTTGTATTTATATCGCATTCCCCGATTGTCGATAGTGATATCGCATCAAAGCAAGGAGAGGGCCTTTTGTTGTGATTGTTTATTTTCCCGATTGTCGATGGTTATTCACGCTTGTCGCATCAGGGAAAACCAATGGGTCTTTTGTTATGCATCCTTTGTTATTGAGATATGCTATCTTGCGATCGTTTTATCGCAATAATAAAGAATTATTCATTTTTATTATAAGACCGATTAGTTATTAACTCAAAGGGTTTTATAATGTTTTGTTTGTTTCCGGACCTTTTGAGGAATGATAAGTTAATACCAATTTAATCTAAAAGGGACCCATTTCATATTATAGTTTTTTAAAGTAAAATTTTATGAAATGGGGGGTTGTTGTATAGCACAACATGACCTTATCTTGTTCTCTTTGATATGCCCTTCTCACGATTGGGTCTATTGTTTTTGGGGAACCTACAACCCCATGTCATGTTTCATGTAAACGATACACCTTCACTCTTGGATAGGAGAACTTATACGAAACACTGCAAATATTACATCATCATTCCCATGAGCCACCACCTGCACATCTTTGAAGCTTCTAAACATGACTTCAAAGAGGATAATAGTTAACCCTCTGGATGCACTAGGTGCCATTGCTACAAAAGGAAATGAAAAAAAATATGTAAAGGAAAAAAGTTTTTCACGTTTTTGGAAGCATAAACCCTAAAAAAATACAAGAAATAGTGGGAAAAACTAAGAAAATGAATGCTTCTTACTGAAATTAATTTTTTGTAGTCGAAGCTACCCCAAAATGCCACAAAACACAATAGAAATATGGTTGTAGTTGAGCCTAAAACCAAGAATGCCATAGCCAGAAACTCCCCACTCTAAATCTGCTTGTGAAATCTCTTTTTCTTGTTGTTGAAATCTCCTTTGCTCTCTAATGAAAATTTCCTAGTTGAAACCACTGCTCTCTTCCTCTTTTCTCCTTTCTAAAATCTCTCCTTTCCAAGAGAAATGACTTATTCAATTCATGCGATAGGGGAATGAGGAGCAAGTATTTTTATAACTTACCAAAGACATCTAGAAACATCCACACAATATTCTAATTGCCTAATAAAATATCAAAAATGAGAGAAAAAACGAGAAAAGGTTTTTTTGGTGAAAACGCGACCTTAAGACCTTGAAACATGTTTTAGGCCTTACTAGGCCACATTTCAGCCTCAAGAAACATGTCGGTATGACCTGAAACATGTTTCAAGGTTGTACCACATGTGTTTTAGCATTTCTATATCATTTCTTTGAGGAAACGATCCCCTGCTCTACATTTCTTGCAATGATCCAAAATCTTTTGATTATAGATGTATTAAAGAATTACATGGATAAATTGCAGCTTAACCATAGAAATTTAATGTGCACATGAGAGAAGAGGAGAAACACATAAAAGCATGAAAGAAGACAAGAGACTTTATAATGGAGTTTGTCCAATTTGGACTATGTTTCTGGGCCCTGCTCAATCAATGGGGAGGCCTTCATTCATTAAGTGGCATGAGAAACAAGAGTACAATCAACATTTACAAAAAGGAGTCTTATACCTCCAATCTGGAAAGTGGCCGAAAAATGGAGAGCTATATAGCAGAAATTAGCATCACCATTGAGTTCCTATCACTGAGAGGTGCAAAATTGATATAAAACTTGCCCAATTCTGACACTGGACCAAAACTGACCGCCTGCAAAATGTGCTCAGGCAAGGTTCTGTCCCCTGTCATAGGCCTGTTCACGGTTCCGCCACCTACAAGTCATCCACCTTGAAATGCGTGTGCACTTTCCTCTTTGGCGCACTATGCAAATAGGTTCATATATGGCTCGGTGGGCTGATAAACAAAAGAAAACAGTTGTGGCACGCTTGTTTAAAAAAAGTAATTGTTGAGGAGGGGTCAGGGGATCAAATTCCGCCCCTCCTTTTTTATTTCATAGTAGTTTGATATGTCATATTGGGAGGTGGGTTTTCCAGTCCTAGTGACTTGCTCCCCCCCCCCCCATTCTCCACTGGTGGTTGGTAATAAAGGTGAGGTGGAGGGTGGTGGGGTCGACAGCCCCTGCCCCTACCATAATTACATGTTGTTTGTTGGTGGACTTTTGGGGTGGCGGGGTCATCACTGCCCACCCCAATTCAAATATGATTTTTGGTTATAGTGGTTCTGGGGGTGGTAGGGTCATGACTGCCTGCCTCGTATTTTTATATATATATATGTTTTTTAAAAATAAACAACCACCACCTATTTAAAATTTTTCCAAAACCTTAGGAGATATTAGACAAATTAATGAATCTACAATTTCACCCTGAAAATTGGCCGGATTCGATGCCAAATTCTTACCAAATTGTGCCCTCCTTAATCCTGGGACATGGCTAAGTCAACCCCAAACTTTGACTGCTTCTATCTTCTTCATACTAACTTGGATTGGAGTGTCTTTCACACCTTTGGAATCAAGGCAATGAGCACTTCGATCTAATGTCAAGTTAATCAAATTTCTACCACTTTGAATTTTGAGACCTTTTCATGTCCCTGGTGTATGGAGATCCACCTAGATCAATCCTCCCCATTGAGGAGTTTTTGGACCACCAAAAGCTTTATCAATCAATTAGCGAGTGAGGGAATTGTTTCCTTACTCTTTCCTTTTCCAGTCATTTTGCCTTGCTAGGGTGCATCCGTTTGAAACCAACTCAAAGGTATTCCACATTTCCCCATCGTGAAGTCCTGGTTCTTCTGTCAAGGATGATATCTTCAGGCAACTCATCAAGATACTCTGGTGCAAAATCATAAACTATAGGAACTGATCCCACCTCTTCGGATTCCATAATCAGTGGTGGCTCATAAAGCTTTAAGTTTTCCACATTCACTATGGAGTACATTTTCATATATGTCAGCAAATCAAGATGAAAGGCATTGCCTCCAATCTTCTCCAAGATGGTGAATGGACCATACTGGATTGGTTGCAACTTCTTCCTTTCTCCCTTCATTCTGTCCTTGCTAACATGGAACCACACTTTGTCACCCACTTGAAATTGATGGTCGACTCAGTGTTTGTCATGTCGAGTGTTACACAGTAAAATGTCACTGTCTCCTTGTCAGTCTCCCTACTGTGTCATGAAATCAATCCATCATGCTCATGCTCTCTGAGATGGCCAAAAAACCCTCTTTGCCTAAGTTTATTGGATCATCGCGACTTTTATTAAAATAACCGCGCTGACTGGCAGATGACAGTGTAACTGGTGCGCTGCCAGCGCGGAAGCACATGGGTTTTCCGCGCTGGTCGAATTTCATAAACAGCGCACCCTCCACTTGTATTAGATCGCACTGACCAGACCTCTTCTGTAATTGAGATGCGATGCCAGCGCGCCAGCCCAGTTCTGCACCCACGTTGATCCTGTTTAGGCGAGTCTATTCCAACAGCCAGCCTTCCAGATGACTCCAGACCTGGTTGTTGGCTTTATAAAGGTCGCCATCCTTTCTATGGCATGTCTGTTCACCTGGTCACCCACTTTTCTTGGGGGTAAGCTCATCCTTTCACTATTCATGGAGACTCCTTCTCTTATATAAGCCTCCACATTGCCATGAGTAGCTAGTTTTTAACATATAGACTTGGACATAGAGGAATTCATAGTGCATTAGTGCTGCTCTTTGTAGGCATTTGGTGTGTTGTGTGTGAGGATTGCTATAGAGCTTAAGGAAGGTTATCAAGTTTGTTGCCTTGTGTGAGAGAGAGACCTCTTTGATTTGGGAGATCTACCCTCAAAGGTGAATGCTTATGAGACATGCTGGCTGGACCCTCTAGAGAAGGACTCAGCGTCAGAACCTTGGTTGTACCTTACTCTATTTCTGATTAATAAAAGATAGATGACTACTGTTATGGTTCCATTCTCATTTGTCTTATGAATGATTAATGTGAATTAAATCTTTTCTGACTAATGTATAGTTGCTTTTGCTAGATTTTACGCTTGTGTTTGTCTTCTCTTTGCTTGTACAGGTGTCCGCCCACGAAGATAGTGGAGGATTGTGATCGGCTGGAGCGAAGGAGCGAGAGTGACATCTCTTCGTCAAACATAGCGCTGGAATCCAAGTAGGTGTCCATTAACCACTTGTTAATTGCAACTAGGAACTTGCAGAGTAGCATTGATTGATTGTTGCTAGACCCCTTTTGGGCTAGTAGGGATCGCCTCTATCCGTAGAGGGGATTTACCTCTCCAACAATTTGGCGACTCCGCTGGGGAGCTTGCTTGTCTCTTTGTGGTTCATCCTTGTTTTTGGATTTGATTATTTCTTTCTTGTCAAGGATTGGGGATTAGTTTGCTGTTGTTGGTTTCCTGGTTCATCCTAGGAACTGCTTTAATTGTCTTAAAAGCCTGTTACCTTAGTTTGGGGGTTTTTGGTTCGTTTTTGCTTGTTTTTTAGCCTCAGCGCGTTTTATTTCAGAACAGTCACGTTGACATCGCACATCTGTTCCTTTGCTTTCCCTGTCATCGCGCTTGTACATTTAACAGTCGCGCTGACCTTGTTTTCGAGCCACTGCTCTTTATCCGTGTCCTTCCACGTTGATGGCGCAAAGTTGCTACATGCGTTGTCTTGTCATCGCTTTGTTGCTGAGGGGTCACCCGCGCTAATCCTGTAAAATTCTTTTTGTCCAAATTTGCCTCCTGATCCTCTTGGTTTGGCTGTCCCCTGCTCTTTCCACTTGGTTTATGACTTGTTTTATTTTGTCTAAGCTGAGACACGCTTGCTTGCGAAGCCTTGTTCTGCAAGGGCTCGTTTGTTACTTGTTTTCGGTTTTGCGAAGCCTTCCTTTTCGCTTTCGTTGCTTGGTTTGCATCTTGCCTTAACTTTTACAGTTGCTGGAGTGTGTTGAATCATTGCTTGTTTGGTTTTGAACTCTTATCCTGCGGGTGTTCGCTTTTCTCCATTGATTTCGCACTCAAGCCCTAGGGCATCTAGTGGCCGTGTGTGTCAAGCCTCACGTTTGGGATCTTATGTTCTTGGTTGACCAGCCAACTTCGTATTTGTTTTCACATTCGTTTGGTGATTGTTGAAAGTGTTTGATTGTGTTCCAAGTGATTTGCCTTCCTCCTTTGAATTCCTTGTTGTCTTATTGAGCTTAGATCACATAGCTCATAAGCCCTTGTTTTCCTTTGATTTGGGAAACTGGTTTTTAGTGTCTTGGGAATCGTCTTGTGTTTGCATTGAGTGATTTTAGTTCTTTCACTTAGTGTTGCTATCTCTCTAAAATTCATTTTAAAAGAACTTTTATGCCATTGAAAAGAAAAGCAAACTAGCATCTTTTGCATTTAATAGTTGAAAGGAAAAGGACATTTCGTTGTTTTGTGTTTTCAAGAGAAAAGCTTAATTTCCTTGCTATTAGTTGCATTTAGTTGTTTGATTGCTTGAGTTCGTTTTGTTTGATTCAAAATTCCTAACGTTCTCATAGTTAGAATTCATCGAACAAAATGATGTTCTTTGGCATGTAGTTGCATTTAAGTATTTTTGAGAGATCATACGGTAGGACCTGAAATCAAAACTTAATTCAAGATCAACCGTAAAATAAACCAAATTTATCTAAAAATGCATTGGAACTTAACCCAAATATCTAGAGGTCTAGGCTAGAGATGTGTTCCAACGTCTTTAAACCTGGTAGCTTATCATTGAGTGGTTGGGTGATTCCTCCACGGTGAAACGATAGGTGCCAGCACGGATTGGGCTCCCACGTACCGTCGCGTATATATGGGGAGACTCCATTAGGCTTGCATCCTTTATCCATAGGAAGCCGAGTCTGCCGCCTTGTGAACCGTAATGCACCGAACACAGCATTCGGGAAGATTGACTTCAGTAGGGAAAGTCCTTGGTTCTCATACAATTGCCAAGGTGTATAAGTAGTTTTACGGGTTGCTTGGTAAACCTTTTGCTTAGAATCTCCAGAGAAATCGATTTTGATCCTTTTCAAACTCCCTAAAAGAGAAGGTGTAAGTGAGTGTCTTGTCACTTCGTGCTCATTAAATATTCGAAGGAGATAGAGTCATCTTTTCGTCCTTTTCTCGACTCTCGAAACATGAAAAGGTCAAGTTCAGTTCCCGTGTCTTGAAATTTATTTGGCCTCGATAAAATTACCTGGTTAGATCTTGTGTTTGATTGCTTGAGTAGGTTTCTTTTGAGTATGGCAACTTTTCCAGGGTTCACCAACCTAAGTTCCCCTCCTGACAGGAATCCTAGTCATTCCCCTCCTCTTGGGAATGTTGGTGCTCCTTATATGGCGACGTTATCTCTTCCAGGGTTAACTGTCGGGTTGCCTATTTGGTTGTTTTCAACCTCTTTGGTCCCTACCGTGTCGGCTGATACTCCATCAGTCCCTCCACTTGCACAACATCATGTTGAACCTAAGGTGGACCTCTCTCCTTCGACGCCTACTTCTACGTCACCTTCTTGTACTTCGCCTGGTGAAAGTTTCGATTCGAATAACCAGGTGACTAAGAAGAAGAAGAATAAGAAAAATAAGAAGAAGTATCCTAAGGGAGAGGCTACAAGCACAATTGTTGTTCCCTCGAGTACACCTGAAGTTGGGTCCCCTTCCACTCCTCCGTGGAAAGTTAAGTTTCCTTGTCGATTATGCAAGGAGGACCATCTTCTTCGCGATTGTCCTGGCATTCCCAGGATCTTAGAAGTATGGTCTCATGATCTGGCCCACCCCTCATCATCCACTGAGGCTCACGGCGATGTTACCTCATCAGTTGGGAATGGTAAAGGAAAAGGGAAGATTTGAATCCCCTGCAGACTTTGTGAAGGCAATCATCCCCTTCACCTTTTTCCACTCATGGATAAAGCCTTCGCTGTTTTGGAAAGTCTCCCAGCTCCCTCGCCCCAACTCCCCATTGGATATCAACGTCTTTCTGCAGCTGCAGATCACTTGCCTCCCGACAATGAGATTGATTCACATTCTCCTCTTGTCTAGGCCCCTCTTCCCGAACCTGGCTGTGCCCAGTCTGTTCCAGACCAACCATTGGTCGGAAAGAGTGTCAACTGGAGTTCACCTCCTGTCGACCACTCTATTTTGGAAGAGCCAAATTCCCATGTTCTTCTCATCTCATCGGATTCTCCTGAGCTCGATGATGGTTTTCCCATCCCAGCCTCTCCGGAGAACTGCGATTCGGTTCCTTCCACGCAGGGGGGCAACCATATGGTCCCCCCACCAAGTAGTTCGGTTGTTTCCTTCGATTGGAGTTGTTTGACTACCCCTCCCCTTCCATCCCATGTGCCTTTCTGGGTCACCGCCTATGCTTCCCATATGGCACTGCCTGGCACTGTGTTAGATGAAGGCGCATCGGTTAGTCTTATGCCCGTTACTACTTGGCAGGCTTTGGGTTCTCCATCGCTTGTACCTGTTGCACTGAATCTCACTGCTTTTGATGGAGGAACGAGTCAACCATTAGGGATCCTTCCAAAGTTCCCTATCACTTTGGGAGGTAAGACTGTCTATATAGACGTCTCGGTTACCCAAGGTTCTTTAGACTTCAGTCTTTTCCTTGGTCGTGACTATGTGTATGCCATGGGAGCCCTTGTTTCTTCACTTTTCCGTGTGGTTTGCTTTCCACACGACGTAAGAATGGTGACGATCGACCAATTATCGTTCGCTTGTCCACAAGCCCCTCCGGCACAATCGCCCTTCCCTCTTGGTTCTCATCCACTAGTTGCATCTGTCTCACCCCAGATCAACTACGTGGCCACCTCTCCCATGCCTACATCCAGCAATGCCGCTATCGTGCAGAGTGTCCTGGGGGCATTGGGTCCTGACTTCCTAGACATTGACCTCCCATTGGGAGTGCCACTCTTGGAAGCCCCGACTTCCTGTTCATTATGATGAAGTTCAGGCGGAGCATAGTTCCTGGTCTTGTGTCAAGCTCCCTAAAAAATGAAACAAGGAGTCTCGAGGAGATTTTTCTAATGTATCAACCTCGTTAAAATAATGAAATGA
Source organism: Pinus taeda (assembly GCA_000404065.3). Taxonomy (NCBI): domain Eukaryota; kingdom Viridiplantae; phylum Streptophyta; class Pinopsida; order Pinales; family Pinaceae; genus Pinus; species Pinus taeda. The sequence goes on from APFE031723274.1 coordinate 24,352, forward strand.
CTTGTACCGAGGATAGTTCGTAACCATTATGTCAACCTCGTTAAAACAATGAAACGGGAGCTCGTGCATTTCAAGCGCAATAACCATTATGTCAATCTTCAACCCATTTTCAATGGATTGAAGCTTGGGGGGCATGCACCTCGAATTGAGACACGATGCTTGGGGGCATGCACGTTTCATTTTTCATAAAGCATATATTGCATACGTGGTTCTCATGTGTGTTTTCAAGCTTTCATAAAAATAAAATATATGCGTGTGTGTGAATACACTCCACGATGGGTCGTTTGTTATGCACATAGATACATCAGATTACATGTGTGTCGAATAGTCGCATAGCATATAAAACACATAATCACGTGAAGAAAATATCCATCTAGGAATAAACATAAGCATATGAAAATAAATTCTTTTCCAAGCATAGTTTGCATGTGTGTGCGTGCTTTTAAGCTTGTCAAAAATATAAAAATACGTGGATCATATGTTGTGCAACTGATACATTAGATCACATTTGTATTAGACATTTGCATAGCATATCAAAACATCATCACATGTAAAAGATCCATCCAAATCGGTATATATATATATATATATATCGTGCAGTGCACTAAGGCGCTCAAAAAATAAGTGTACATGTCTAAAATAAAGTCGACATCCTCAATACATCTGAGACGTATGTCTCTCAAAACAACAGTGGAAAATAAAACCTAGGCATCTACTGCGGTGGGTTATGCTCTCTGTAGCATGCCACCTCTCGTGCCACCCGCCTCAAAAGGCGGTGCATCCTGGGTTCTACACCCACTGTATGGATCTGTGCAGCTAGGGGGACCTCCTTGATCCGCTGGTAATGTGGGACTCCTGCCAGCAAGCCCTCAAGATTGTGTACCACAGCCTCTGTCTGGTCGTCTCCTGCAGGAGCCAAGGCCAAGATGGCAGCGCCTTGCCCCTCTCTCCGTGCCTCTGGGGCTAGGCCAAGGGGTCTCACAGGTCCCACATCTGCACAGCATAGTATGTATTAGGACATGTATGTGGAAAAATTCAAAAAACATTATAAAGATGAAAAATCAAAAAGAGATCAAGTGTTTACCTCCATCATCCCACTTCTCTCCTACAGGAAACGGCAGGTCAAGATCACCACGGAAGTTGATACTGGCATATGGTCAGTGCTCAACGAAGATAACCTGGCAATCTAGCCACTCTCGGAAAAAGACACCCCACGACACTGAGCAACCGCCACCTCCACGTGGCATGACCCGGGACCATTTGGTGGCCCTCGTCTCCCGTGGACTGTTAGGCGGATCTACCACCATGGTCTGCAGCCGAAGAGCTGGCACCCGCTCGAACATGAGTGGAAGTAAGAGCGATCCGTAGCCAAACTGCTTCGACTCTCCACATCGGCAGTTACTCAATTGTTTCTTCATGCTGTTGGTCACAGCTGCTGCCCAGTTGAAAATCGTGGACTGTAAGCTCTCGAGAGCTAGTAACAGGTTGGCCTTTGAAGCCTAATGGTTGGCCAGACTGCCTGCTGCCCGCGTCACTAGGAAGAGTATAGTATGAAGGACTATGTTGCCATTGGGTCCAACACCCACTGATGGTATGCTTGCTTTCCCGCTCCGTGTCTTGACCGCCTGTGGGCACACCCAGGCCATGAGTTGGTCGAGCGTCTCGCTGCTAGGTCGCTGCCCCTCCAGGATGGGCATCACACCTCGGTGAGACAATCCAGTCAAAAAGTAGATGTCTGTGGAATCGAACTCAATGTCGTAGCCACGGATCGTGAATTTCCCATCCACTGGGTTCCAGGCTCTAATCAAAAGCTTTAGGAGGTTTAGTTGAGCCCTCAAGCATGGAGTGAGAAAGAATTTGAGCAAACCGCATGCTCGCATTGCATTTCGGTATCCGGCATCAGCAAAAGCGGCCACATCTTCGTTATCATGGGCTCTCTCCTAACATACAAAGGACATTATGTCCTGCAAGATCACCCAAAAAACATTAGGTTGCCATCATTTAAATATTGTCCATTTAATTTTCAAAAAATCAATCTTCGCGGCGCCAGCGTGACTGTTTCTAAAACAGCCGCGCTGGAAATGGTGGCCCTGTGTATTTTTCCCTGGGTCAGCGTGGAAGGACACGGGTTTTCCACGCTGACCTGTAAAGTGGTGTGTGCTGGTAAAATCGGTTAGTGCAGACCCGATGGGCGAATCCGCGCTGACCGAGAGCGCACCTACGCTCAAAATTTTTGGCCAAATGGCCAAATCCTATAGTGAAAATGCTTAAAAAAGGATTCAAAATGGAGCGCAGGGCAAGAGGGACCTACCTGGGGTCAGCTGTCAGAAGAACGACGTCCGGATGATGAAGAATTTGCTCTGTCAACTTTGTAGTTCTACAACATTCTCCAAATCTCAAATGGTAAAATGGTAAAAATGATTTTTTCACCCCCCTATTTATGGTAAAAATTTCTGAATTAACCTTATAAAAGTGGGTTTGGTCACCTTTTATCATGAATTCAAGCCTTGATGTCGTTATATTATGCCTTGATGCATGTTTTGCTATGTTTTTCGACATATTGAATGGGTTTACATGGGTGTTTCTCTTGTGCAGGTCTTCAGAATCGGAGAAGTCACGGTGGATTTATATACACTTGGTCCCAAAAATGTCGTCTTTAAGCTCTTTTCCGACATAAAACGAGAAAAGATAGCTAAGCCTCCTTTCAGCTCGTCAAAAGGAACGAGAGGCGGTCGCTTTTAAAGCTCTTTTTCGACCGTTTAAACCAACAAAGATCGTCGGGTGTTTGTCGTTTCGCACTCGTTATTAGTTCTAAAACGATGTGCTTGTAACCGCTTTTTTACTTTTTCAGGTCAAAGTCACTATTTACGAAAAATACTCCTCGATCGTAAGGATCGGGCGGTTCTTTCGAGCATCGTTTTATACTTTTTTGGGCTTGAGAGACACAACTTTATGAAAAAGCACCCCCCTAGAGTTTTCTTTTCCGCTGTCTTTTCAAACTCTCTAAACATGAAAAGACGCCGAGTTCTTCCTTTGTCAGACTCGTTAAAACATAATGACATCGGACTCCATCGAAATGACCTCCCTCAAGCATATGCTATCCCTGTCAAGCTTGTCATCCAAAAATAACCAGGGTACTCGCCAGAAATGGTGGGGGAAATAAAGAATCATAATCGTCGTCATCGGCAGTATGTCGATCTTGAACATGGCATTGTTTGCATTCATGTCTGGGTGGGGACATCTCATCTCGCTTCACTTTTGCCTCCATGGGTTTGGGTTATCCTATTTGGCCGTTCATCTGCTCATTTCCTTCTCATCACGACCTTTGATCATTTGACCCCTAATACTGCCAAATCCGTCATTGTGCCGCCGATATGTTCAAGAGAGGTTGGCCTCTGCAAGTATAACCTCCCTTTGATATTTCACACAAAACATATTGTCTCTTTCCGTCTCGTGTCGATGATGTGGGAAACATTATGGCCCACCTTCGACAAGATCACTTCCTGTCGACTTCAGCTCATTATCCAGGCAAGTGATCTAGGGACTCCCTTCTTGTACCTTGGAGACTGCATGCCTCTATGGCAGGTTCTTCGTGTTCGATGCGAGGTTTTCATCATTGGCCTCCGATCAGATGACTCTACGGGTGTTCGACACCGGCTCATCTATTCGCACGCCGTGGATTGTACCTATAGTACCTTGAGAACCATCGTCATTATTGGTGGCCCCTCTCGCGTCTGTTAACAACTTTCATCATTGGTTGGTAATCAGACGATGTTCAAGCATGTTCGACTTCGACTCCTATATTCACATGTTTGGACTTGTAATTTGTTCGGGTTTGGATGGAGTGCAAGACCCTGGTTCTAGTCCATTGTGGGCCAGGTTGTGATTTTGTGGATCATTATTACATGACTCATTGATGGATGGCTGCGCCCATACCTGAGTCTTTTAGGATGGCTGCAACCATACCTCTTATCATCATGGTCTCTTCAGCTGGGTGGTTGCGTCCATACCACAGACCTTCTTCATATGTCTTTTGGATGGCCGCACCCATGCCTAGACTACATGTAATCGAAATATCAGCTGTATCTACGTGCAGGTTCTTCCTGGTGGTGTTCCGGTCCAGCAGTTTTGTAAAGCATTTCACCCCTCCCACTCTCTCGGGCTTCATGCTTTAGGGGGCATCTGTTACACAGTAAAATGTCACTATCTCCTTGTCAGTCTCCCTACTGTGTCATGAAATCAATCCATCATGCTCATGCTCTCTGAAATGGCCAAAAAACCCTCTTTGCCTAAGTTTATTGGATCATCGCGACTGTTATTAAAATAACTGCGCTGACTGGTGGATGACAGTGTAACTGGTGCGCTGCCAGCGCAGAAGCACACGGGTTTTCCGCGCTGGTCGAATTTCATAAACAGCGCACCCTCCGCTTGTATTAGATCGCGCTGACCAGACCTCTTCTGTAATTGAGATGCGATGCCAGCGTGCCAGCCCAATTCTGCACCCGCACTGATCCTGTTTGGGCGAGTTTGTTCTAACAGCCAGCCTTCCAGATGACTCCAGACCTAGTTGTTGGCTTTGTAAAGGTCAACATCCTTTCTATTGCATGTCTGTTCACCTGGTCACCCACTTTTCTTGGGGGTAAGCTCATCCTTTCACTCTTCATGGAGACTCCTTCTCCTATATAAGCCTCCACCATTGCAATGAGTAGCTAGTTCTTGACATATAGACTTGGACATAGAAGAATTCATAGTGCATTAATGCTGCTCTTTGTATGCATTTGGTGTGTTGTGTGTGAGGATTGCTATAGAGCTTAAGGAAGGTTATCAAGTTTGTTGCCTTGTGTGAGAGAGAGACCTCTTTGACTTGGGAGATCTACCCTCAAAGGTGAATGCTTATGAGACATGCTGGCTGGACCCTCTAGGGAAGGACTCAGCGTCAGAACCTTGGTTGTACCTTACTCTATTTCTGATTAATAAAAGATAGATGACTACTGTTATGGTTCCATTCTCATTTGTCTTATGAATGATTAATATGAATTACATCTTTTCTGACTGATGTATAATTGCTTTTGCTAGATTTTACGCTTGTGTTTGTCTTCTCTTTGCTTGTGTAGGTGTCTGCCCACGAAGATAGTGGAGGATTGTGATCGGCTGGAGCAAAGGAGCGAGAGTGACATCTCTTCATCAAACATAGCGCTGGAATCCAAGTAGGTGTCCATTACCCACTTGTTAATTGCAACTAGGAACTTGCAGAGTAGCATTGATTGATTGTTGCTAGACCCCTTTTGGGCTAGTAGGGATTGCCTCTATCTGTAGAGGGGATTTACCTCTCCAACAATCCTCAGGCAACTCATCAAGATACTCTGGTGCAAAATCATAAACTATAGGAACTGATCCCACCTCTTCGGATTCCATAATCAGTGGTGGCTCATAAAGCTTTAAGTTTTCCACATTCACTATGGAGTACATTTTCATATATGTCAGCAAATCGAGATGAAAGGAATTGCCTCCAATCTTCTCCAAGATGGTGAATGGACCATACTGGATTGGTTGCAACTTCTTCCTTTCTCCCTTCATTCTGTCCTTGCTAACATGGAACCACAATTTGTCGCCCACTTGAAATTGATGGTCGACTCGGTGTTTGTCATGTCGAGCCTTGTACCCGGCTTGAATTTTCTCCAACTGCTCCTGTACTGCTTGGTGAATCAACAGGATCCATTGAATGAATCTCTGTGCTTTTTCCTTGTCATCACGTCCACTGGAGTCATCTTCCCTTCCAAATACCATATCAAAAGGATCTTTGGGCAGGTATCCAAAACATGTCTCAAATGGTGAATGATGTGTAGATCAGTGCACTACTTGATTGTAGGAATGATGCACATATGGAAGATGCTCATCCCACAACTTAGGATGTTTTTCCACAATAGCCTCGAAACATGTGTACCACGGTGAGGTTGACAACCTCTATCTGTTCGTCATTTTTTGGATGAAATTTTGTGCTTCTTTTCAACTTGGTGTCCATCATCTTCCACAAGCTGGTCAAAAACTCTCTGAGAAAGCGAGAGTCCCGATCTGACACAATCAATGTGGGAAACCCAAAATGGACTCAAACATGGTGAAAGAAAAGATAAGCGGTTTGCTCTGCAGTGATCTTCTTTTTACAAGAAATTAATATACACATCTTACTAAAATGGTCGACGAAAACATACAAATAGTCGTGACCTTTTCTAGACAAAGGCAAACCTCCTACAAAATCCATCAACACACTTTTCCATGGACGACTTGGAATAGGGAGTGGTGTGTAGAGCCCAAGTTTTATATTAGAGGACTTTGAAATAGAACACATCACACATCCCTTTACATAGCGAGTCACTATGTTCTTCATATGAGGCCAAAAGCAAAATCTTTGTACATGACACACAGGTTTTTCAACACCAAAATGACCAGACACAAGGGAGGTGTGGGCCTCCCAGATTACATGTACCATTTCCCATGTGGGTATGAATAATTTTCTAGGGTGATACGATAGTTTCCCATGAAATTAATAGTTGTCCACCTGTGAACCATGGGTTATTTTTGCATAAATCTCTTTAAATTCATCATTGTTAGCACATTGTTTAGCATAACTTTCAAAAGAAATATAATGAAGCATTATGCAAAATAACAGAAGTAGAAATAGGAGGGCGAGATAGCATATTGGCCACTTTGTTGCTAGTGCCCTTCTTATACTTTATTACCAGATGAAACTGCTGAAGAAAACCCATCCACTTGAAATGATGAGCCTACTCAACTTGGTTTGTGACTGAAGACACTGCAAGGGCTGATGATCTGTATGGATGATGGTCTCCTTGCCGATCAGGTAGTGTTTCCACTTTTTCACACTTTGGACCAAAGCATATAACTCCTTTTCATACATGGGATAGTTTATCACAGTCTGAGAAAATTTCTCAGAATGGTAACATATAGGCTTCTTTTGCTGCATCAGTACATCTCCCATGGCATATCCACTGGCGTGTGTCTCGATCTCGAATAGCTACTGGAGATCTGGTAAGGCCAAGATCGGTGCGGTGATGATCTTTTATTTTAATGCTTTAAAGGACTTCTGTTGCTTTCCTCCCCATTGAAAGACTTGCTTTACACTTGTCAGTATGTGTAGAAGTGATGCAATAATAGAGAAATTGGCAATAAATCTCCTCCAATACTGTACTGCCAAAAAGCTACGAACCTCAGTTACACTAGTAGGCTTAGACCAATTTACAATTGCTTCAACTTTATAAGGACCAATTTGTAACTAACCATGACCAACAATATGACCTAGGTAAACCAAATAGGTTTTCCCAAACTCACACTTTGACAATTTTACATATTTTTCTTTTTTTAATACATGAAGCACTTTCTTTACATGGCATACATGTTCATTCCAATTTTTACTAAAGACAATAATATCATCTAGATATACAAGAACAAACTCATCAATGAAAGGCCTAAAGAGATCATTCATGACCCTCATGAAAGTGGTTGGAGCATTGCAAAGTCTGAATGGCATCAACTCCATTTGAACAACCCTTGTTTGGTCTTGAAGGAAGTTTTCCACACATCCTGCTCTGCAATTTGGATCTGGTGATAAACACTACGCAAATCGAATTTGGTGAAATTAAAGAATTCTTTAATTGATCTAGTAAATCATCAATGCGTGGGAGAGGGTAATGATTTTTCACTGTGATTTTGTTTAGTGCTTGGTAATCCACGCACATCCTCCACGTGCCATCTTTCTTCGGCACTAAGACAATCAGTGATCCGCATGGAGAAGTGCTTGATCTAATGACCCCTTGGTTCAATAGTTCCTGCACATGATTTTTGATCTCCTCCATCTCAATAGTCAGCACCCTGTACATGACAATATTTGGTAAAGGACCGTCATGCTGCAAATGGATCTCATGTTAGATTTCCCTCTTTAGAGGTAATCCCCTTGGTTCCTGAAACATCTCATCATAGTTAGAAATTAATTCACATAATTCCTTTTTATGCACATGATCATAGCCATGGAAAGCATCAGATAATTTTGCATCTTTCCCCCTTACAACCATACGCATGCAACCTTTACTGTAATTCACCAACCTCTTCATTTGTCCTGCACTTACAAGGCTGGCATTGATTTTAGTTTGATGAGCCCTTACAATATATTCTACCCCATCTTTTGTGATTTGGTATTTGTTTTCATGATGGAAGAATATTTATTTTCTATCATATAAATATGGATTCCCTAACACCATGCCGCAGATATCCAATGGTATCACATCAAGTTCTACCTCATCCACTAACTTAGAAGCGATCACAAAATTAACCTTGCACTACTTAGTTACATTCAATTTTGCTTTATCATGTATCCATCCATGCGGGTAAGGTTTTGGATGTGGTTTGGTTTCTAAGCCTAGCTTCTTTACCAAGGACTCTAAAATTAATTTTGCTTGTGATCCAGTATCAAATAGAGTTTCCACTTTTGTATGATTTATGATAGCTCTAATATGAAATAACTCAATTCTCTTTTGTTCATTAGGAAAAGACTCATCTATTGAACTAGTGCCTTTTTGTGATTCATAATTAACATGAGGTATAAGAGTACCTTTTATTCCTGGTGCTGTGATCAATGCTTCATCTCCGGAATTGGATCCAAGGCCTTGCTGCACAATTTCCACTGTCTTCTGCTTTCCTTTTCCTCCATACTTCTTTGGTCTCTTTTCTGGGTACAATTTCCAACAATGATCGTTGTCATGACCTTCCTTTTTGTAGTGAGTGCAATAAGGCCTTTCTCCTTCATCTTTCTTGGTTGATGCCATCCTATTCTCCTTTCCCTTTCCTTTCACTTTGGCTTTTCCATTTCGAGGTTTGAAAGGTGGTTTCTTGGAATGATCATCTCTTTCATTTTTTCCCCTGTTCTCAAGATGAATGGCCTTTAACTGGCCGAGTCAATAGTAATTGGTTAAAACAATAATAATGAATGTCTAATGTAACTATGTAATGATCTAATATACTTAGTTACTACTTCAGGTGAGTCAAGTGCAATGCCCAAATTAAGTTCTTGTTTTCTAAACTCCTCCGTAAATATTTAAACATCCTGACCTTTGCCTTGCCTTAAGTATTGTTGATCCATTAAGGATTTTTTCTTATAACCCAAGGGATAAAATTGTCCCTTTAATGCAGAAATGAAACTAGGCCATGAGGAAAGAAGATTACCCACACTCTTATTGTTTCAAAATTTTCTCTCCCACCAAACGAGAGCGGTGCCACTTAGTCGAAGAGAGGTCAGCTGAATCTTGGCCTCGTCTTCTTCGATCTATTGAATCCAGCAGTAGGTTTCAATCTACCTAATCCAGTCATTAATATTTTCTACATTACTTTCACCATTATAAATGGGAAGATCAAATTTGACATCTAATTTAAAGAAAGGTTTCTTAGATGCATCCCTTGAGTTTCTATGATGATGGTGATGACAGGAAGAAGAACTTTCACTTGTGGAAAGAGAAGGAGGGGGTTATTCTCCACCATGTCCATGCACTGAACCTTGTTCTTCTAGATTTCTCTTTTTTGCTTTCTCCAGCGTGGAAAGCAACCGATCGACCTTTTCTGCCATTGTATAGAAGATTTTGTGCTAGTTGCACTCATCTTCATAATGAGCCTCTTCATCTGCCATGTTTCTCCTTCGATGTGCACGCCTCGCTTCGGGATAAAAAAGCTTTAGTTTCCCTTCCCCTCTTTGGAGCCTATTTCTTGTTAGCATACAAACATGCAATTAAAATCTACGAAGACCTACTTTGATACCACTTGATCTAGAATTTTTTGCTTACAAATATATCAAAGAATTACATTGCAGCTTAACCATAGAAATTTGATGTGCACATGAGAGAAGAGGAGAAACACATAGAAGCATGAAATAAGACAAGGGACTTGATAATGGAGTTCGTCCAATTTGGACTACGTCTCTAGGCCCTGCTCAATCAATGGGGAATATTTCATTCATTAAGTGGCATGAGAAAGAAGACTGCAATCAACATTTACAAAAAGGAGTCTTATACCTCCAATCTAGACAATAGCCAAAAAATGGAGAGCTTTGTTGCATAAACTGGTATCACCATTGAGTTCCTGTCACTGAGAGGTGCAAAATCGATATAAAACTTGCCCAATTCTAATAGTGGACCAAAACAGACCCCTTGGAGAATGTGCTTATGCAAGGTTTTGCCTCATGTCATAGGCTTGCTCACAGTTTGCCACCTGGAAGTCATCTGCCTCGAAATGTGTGCACACTCTCCTCCTCGACACACTATGAAAACAGGTTCATATATGGCTTGGTTGGAGAATAAACCAAAGAAAACAGTTTTAGTGCATTGGTTTAAAAAACGTAATCGTTGAGGAGGGGTCAGGGGATCAAATCCCTCCCCTCATTTTTTTATTTCATAGTAGTTTGATATGTCATATTAGGAGGCGGGTCCATCACTCCTGTGGGCTCGCTCGCCACCATTCTCTGCCAGCGGTTCACAATAAAGGTGAGGTGGAGGGCGGCGGGGTTGACAACCCTTGCCCCCACCATAATTTCACGTTTTTTGTTGGTGGAATCTGGGGATGGCGGGGTCATGGCCGCCCACCCCAATTCAAATATGATTTTCAATTATATTGGTTCTGGAGGCGGCGGGGTCATGACCGCCTGCCCCGTATAATAATATATATTATATATTATAATATTATATATATTATATATAAATATATATAAATATATTATAATATATATATATATATATATATATACAATATATAATATATAATATAATATATTAAAATAAATAACCACTATCTATTTAAAAATTTTCCAGAACCTTAGGCGATATTAGACAAATTAACAAACCCACCATTTCACCTAGAAAACTGCCTGGATTCTGGTGTCAGATTCCTGCCAAATTGCACCCTCCTTAAGCCTATCACATGGGTAAGTCAACCCTGAACTTTGAATGCTTCTATCTTCTTCATACGAACTCAGATTGGAGTGTCGTTCACACCGTTGGAATCAGGGCGACGAGCACTTTGATCTGATGTCAAGTTAATCGACTTTCTGCCACTTTGAATTTTGAGCCTTTTTCATGCCTTTGGTGTCTGGAGATCCATCTAGATCATGCAACACAGATGGAAAGTGAGGTGCATTAGTAAATTTTAGTGTTACCAAAATTAAGATTAAATCCCAGTAAAATCGCCAAATCATGATTTTTTCAACCAGATGATTTCATCGGCCAAGTTTTTGGCGAGTTTTTGATCCAAACTTAAACATGAACACAACAAATTACAAATATAACCATAAATATAGAGATGTAATGAAAATAACACTTCATTTCATTAATATCAAATATTGAAATATGATTACAAACATAATGGAAATAAGATTAGCTCGGGTGATGGTAGCTTATCTTTGAGAAGAGATGTGGCAACTACATGCCTCTAAACTATGTTACAATGAGGCCAAAGGGCCTATTTATTATTGAAAAACATGATAAAACCCTACACAACCAAAACCCTAACCCCATGAGATGTAACGCCAAGAGTTTGTGGGCCCCATTGGGGTTAGTTGGGTAACCAACTTCTTGGGGTCATAATTTGGTCATATTATCTCTGTTTGGCGCGTACAATACCTTGTTGGAAAGGCCTCTCAAAGTACTACAGGGTTTTCCATAGGTCCCTAACTATGGTCATGGGCCTGCAATGAACCTCAAAAAAGCGTTTTTCAGGGGGGTCAAAACTTCTTTGGAAGTTCAGGACTCGAAATATGCTAAAAATAGTAAATGCTGAAATAAACAAGGAAACAAATGAAATTGATTGATGGTCTAGGTGGAATAGGTGGGTGGATTTGTTACAATGAGGCTAAAGTACCTATTTATTATTGAAAAATATGATAAAACTCTAAAAAACCAAAACCCTAACCCCATGAGATGTAACACCAAGAGTTTGTGGGCACCATTGGGGTTAATTGGGTAGCCAACTTCTCGGGGTCAAACTTGGTCAAATTATTTCAGTTTGGCATGTGCGATACCTTATTGGAAATGTCTCTCTAACTACTATAGGGTTTTCCATAGGCCCTTTCCTATGGCCACGAGCCTACAACAGACCTAAAAAAAATGTCGTTTAGGGGGTCAAAACTGCTCTAGAAGTTTAGGACCCGAAAATCTACTAAGAATAGTAAATGTTGAAATAAAAAAGGAAACAAATGTAACTGACTGGAGGTATAGGTGGAATAGATGAGTGGCCACTAATATCCACTTGGACCATTCCTCCCCCCTTAGGAAGCAATGGTTCCCATTTCATGAAGAGCCTCCATGAGGTGAGGAAATTTTTGTTGAACATGGTCCCTGGTGAGCCACTTGCCTTAGTGTAGGATTTGGCTAGCTTTGACAACTTGATATAGCTAAATCTTCTGTTGGTGATTATTCTTGACCTATATGTCCATAATTTGATTAGTTGTGGCTATTCTAGGTAGTCTGGGTTTACCTCTGTTGGTGTGAGTTGTTCTGCAATGTCTAATTTGTCCAATAATGGTAGGAAGTATGGCCGAAGGCGGTCCATATTGAACACTGGGTGCACGCCAAGGAATGGAGGAATGCTGAGCTCAAAAGAATTGTCTCCCACAACCTTGGTAATGGTGCAAGGACCATAGAAGAGTGGTCTGAGCTTCTGATGGGTTTAGGTAAGGCATTCTTTCGGAAAATGCAACCAAACTTTGTTGCCCACCTGAAACTTATGTGGCACTTGATGTTGATCATGTCGTTGCTTGTACTAGGAATTTGACTTCTCCACAATGTCGTGAACTTGCTGGTGGATGTGTTTGATCCATTCAATAAATTTGGTCGCTTTATCAACCTTGGACAATACATGTGTGGCAACATCAATCGAACGCAATGGTTGAAATCCTAGACCCAATTGAAAGGGACTACGATTAGTTGAGCTATGGAAAGCTCTATTATAATTGTGTTACACATATGGAAGACTCTCATCGCAAGTGCAAGGATGCTGGTAGTTTTACATGCAACGTATGTGTAATATCATCCTATTGATGACCTCTGTTTGGCCATTAGTCTAGGGATGGGAGGCAGTTGACTTGGTGAGCTTGGTGTCCAATAGAATCCAGAGGCTTAACCAGAATTTGCTTAGGAACCTGCTAGCTTGATCTAATATAATGGTCTGTGGGATCCCAAAAAGTATCCATACTTGTTCAAATAAGAGTTTGGCAGTGTCCTCTGCAGTGATACTCTTCTTCCAGGCTGCTAATATAGCCATCTTAGAAAACATGTCCATGACCACAAATACATAATCATTACCATGCTTGGTAGAAGGGAGGCCAGACATATAGTCCATGGAGATGAATTCCAAAGGTTGGTTGGGAGTAGGTAGAGGAGTGTATAGGCCTTGTTTCTTAATGGTTGGCTTGGCAATGGTGCAGGAAATGTAGGATCTGATATATTTCCCAACATCTAGTCAGAGTTTGGGCCAATAAAAGTACTTTTGTAGTACAACCATAGTTTTCTCCACACCAAAGTGTCATGCAACCTAACTATAGTGCACCACCTAAATCATCTTAGCACGCTCTCATGACGACAAGAGTTGAGAACAGTAGTCAGTGATGCAACTAGGGGCCAGCTGAGGCAGTCTGTAACAAGATTAGTGCTGCCCTTTTTGTATTTAATGATAAAGTGGAATTGTTGTAGATATGTAGACCACTTCTGATGGCGATCGTTATGCAACTTCCCCTATTTCCATATAAATGGAAGAGGTCGGTGATTAGTGTGGATGATCATCTCCTTCCCTAGAATGTAGTGCTTCCACTGTCGACAAGCCTGCACGATGAAATACATCTCTTTATCATAGGCAGGGTACTTCTGAATTGTATCAGAAAGTGTATCACTATGATAGGCCATTGGATGCCCATGTTGGGTGAAGAGTGCACCAATAGCATAGTCTAAGATATTTGTCTCGATTTCAAATAACTACTGTAGGTTTTCCAATGTGAGTACAGGTGCAGAACAAAGGTGGTACTTCAACTCAATGAACACCTTTTGTTGGGACTTAGACCAAGAAAACTTTTCTTTTGCCCCACCCTTAGTAAACTTCCCCAAAGGCCAAGTAATATGGGATAATCCCAACTGGAACCTTTGATAAAAATTTGCAAGGCCCAAAAAGCTACGAAGATCCGTTAAAGTGGTTGGGGTTGGCCAATCCCAAATGACTTGGATCTTAGTCGGGTCCACATGCATGCCACACTCATCTATGATGTAACCCAAGTATTGGACTTCGCTCATGCCAAGGTGTATTTCTCCAAGTTGGCACACAGTTTGTGTTGTTGAAGGGTTTGAAGGACCTGCCAAATGTGTTGCAAGTGTTCTTCTCAACTCTTGCTGAAGATGAGGATGTTGTTCAAATAAACCACCACAAACGAGTTGGTGAAGGGTCACAAGATGTCATCCAATAGCCTCATAAAAGTAGTAGGGGAATTTGTTAACTCGAAGGGCATAACAAACGATTTGAAAATGCCTTCCTTGGATTTAAAGGTGGTCTTCCATACATCTGTGGGATTTATTTGAACCCAATGATAAATTGAGTTCAGATCAATCTTGTTGAAGTACTTGGCCCTCTTGAGTTGGTCCAGCAGGTCATCAATTCGTAGGATTGGATACCTATTCCTGACAATGATTTTGTTTAATTCCCGATAATCAATGCAGAGCCTCCAAGTCCCACCCTTCTTCCGTACAAGTACAATCGCACTCCCACAAGGTGGGGAACTTGGTCGGATATGCCCTTTTTGCAACAACTCCTAGATTTTTTTCTTGATCTCTTCATTTTCCAGAATGGAGCGGTGATATATCAACCCGTTGGGTAGAGGTGCTTTGAGAATCAGATCGATCAAATGCTCACTAGGCGAATTTTGAGGTCTAAAATGGGTCTCCTAAGAAAAATGTACAACCAAAATAAACGTTATAAGAACCAATAGGATTCAATATGATGATGTCAACCGTGGGGGATGATTCACCATTTTTGGAGTAAAAAAGTAAAAAGATTAAAAAATAATAAAATAATAAAATAATAAAACTACTTTTTCATCTTGTATTTTCAACTTATCTCCCTAAGCTTTTACTCAAATTTCAAGTGGGAATAATCATTGGATGCAAAATTTAATTCCTCATCCAAGGAGTACTCATGATGCATACTTTTGATGTACCTTTCTGCACGAAAAATGAGAAATACATGAAAAATTGTGATTGCAATCATGTTTTTCATGTTTTTCTCATTTTTCATATAGTAGGGTCTATAAAATTTATGCAACATGGGTACTCCTTGGACGAGGAATCAAATACTGCATCCAACGAGTGTTGCTGCTTGAAATTTGAGTAAATTGATAGGGAGATAAGTTGAAAATATGAGTTGAAAAAATAGTTTTTTCTTTTTTCCCTCTAAAATTTGATGATGTAATTTAATATTATTTTATTATTTCCACTATTATTTTATAATTTCCTTAGGAGGGCCATTTTAGACCTCAAAATTCCACTAATGTGACCTGACAATGCAAGGGTACCCATGTGGTGAGGAGAAGATGTCCCTGTATTCTTCCACGCCTGTATCCACCTACTTCTGCTACTTGGAGGAACCCTTTCCAGGGGCCATGGATGCAGCTATGACCTTCCCCTTAATTTGAGAGAGAATCCAAAAGAAAACATATTTCCTAGTCTTGGAGATGACCTTACTACATTTCTTAGTAGAGATCAAGGAGATGGCGGTAGGTGGGGCTACCTCCTATATCCTATATAACTTACTACCCAAATAAATAATAGTAGAGCGAGGTCTAAACTCATATGCAACATGTTTCTTCCATAAGTACGGTTATCTTAATAATACATCACAAACTTCAAGAGGAGCAACATCACACAATACTTTATCCATGAAGGGCTTGATGTTGTAGGGAAGATGACATTGCTGGTAGATGTGGAGATCTTGTCCTTGATGAAGCCACCTGATGGTGTATGGCTATGGATGTGTTGTAGTTATTAGGCCCATCCACTTCATGACCTTTGCTAAAATGAGGTTCTTTTGGCTCCCGTTGTCGACAATGAACTATAACAAAAACCCTTCACCCACATATGTGAGTGGAATAGGCATTCCCCTCTTCTAGATCTTCAGGCTCGATCTTCTGGATCTTGGTGGTGGCCACAGTGGCACTGGGCTCTACGTCAATGATTTTATTCCATTTATCATTCCCCTTGTCAGGTTCCGACTTAGATTTGGAACATGCATTTGACTCGGAAGCCTTTAGCTCGACCATGAGTGATTGCTTTGCCTGACACTCACTTGTGTTGTGAGTGAAGCTCTTATGAAACTCACACCACTTTCCCATGTCCTTATTTGTCTTCATGGTGTTGTTCTTTGCTTGGGTCGTCAACCGATTACTCTTGGATTACCCTGCCTTGGCATTTCCCTTTGTTCTGCGGTTTGGGCACGCCTTTCCCTTGCTTTGGATTCGTAGATCCAAAGTCTCACTTTTTATTTTTAAACTTTTTCTCAACCTTGATAGCATACCGGTACTTCGTACCGAACAAGGAGATGTCCAGGAACTCCATCTCATCCTGGATGTACTTATGTAGGAAGTTGCGGTACTTGAGTACCAAATGTTTCTCAAAATCCTTGATACCCAAATTCATGCGAAGGGTATGGAAAACATTGGTAAACTCTGGCACGTTTTGGTATCTTCCTTGCTGCAGCGTGGTCCACTTTATGTATTTATCCTCATAGCTCTTGAGAGGGTAGTACTACTCCTTGATGGCATCCCGGAAGAAATTCTAAGTGGGTACGACTGAAAGCAGTTAGGGTTTACTTTCATCTTTCTTCTCATAGTAGGTTTCCCACTAGTCCTTGACATGGGGAGCAACTTTGAGAAGTGCAAAGTTAATCTTTTCCTGGTTGCAAAAATCATGAACAAAAAAATATCCTTCAAGCAGATTTAACCATTATCTATGGCATGTGCATCTATTTGACCTTCAAATATGGGGATGTAAAAGTTAAGTTGTACCTTAAAGGGTTTGGCACTTTTAGAGCAGCTTCTAGAAGTAGATGCATCACCTTTGGGTAGTCACTGAAGGATCTGTGAAAATTTGTCCATCATTGCATTCCTTTGTCACTCGAGGGCTTCTTCAAGCAAGATTTTGAAAGGATCTCCTGCCCCTTCGTCTTTCTTCTCTTCCACCATGGGAGGCCGTCAGGATTTGCGAGGCTAGTCTTACAAAGGTTCGACCAGCTTGGGCCCTAACGCCTTATATCACGACCTCACTGGGGACATGAAAATAAAAATAGAGAAAGAGAAGACCACTATGATACCACTAATATGAACTTAAACAATAACGCAACAAATTATAGATATAACCATAAATACATAGATGCAGCAGAAATAACGCTTCATTTCATTAATATCAAATACTGAAATATGCTTACAAAGAGAATGGAAATAAGAATAGCTCGAGCGATGGTAGATTATCTTTGATAAGAGATGTGGAGGCTACATGCCTCTGAACTGTGTTACGAATGTTGAGAAATGGCGATGAGAAATTCCAGTTTAAATTTGTCCTTGAATTTAATCTGTGAATTAAAATATAATTCTATTCTCATAACAATATGTAAATAGTTAATTAAGTTTAATTAACTTAATTAGTGTAGGAATTTCGAGTTGGAATTCCTTCTGAAGTCATTTATATGTTCTCCCTAAGTTTTAGGGGATCAGGATGAGTTTAATTGTGAGTTGTAATTAGATAACTTAGATTCCTGAGTTATGTTCAGTTAAATTAGTTCCAAACTGTTTGTGTAACTAATAGACAGTTAATAGTTAGTTGGTGCACTAATGCATCCACAAGTGTCACTCTAGTTAACTGAATATTCCCTCATCAGAGACTCATGCATGTCAATTTTGAGAAAGACCAAGTTGAGACTAGAGCGCAGGGACAATGTACTATTAGTTGTATGATTTACTGAGTTGTATAGATCATGCATGCAATCAAGAAGTCAACCTAGATTGGATTGCATATTTTTGGAAGCACTGGATTCCAATTAATATGGGCTATTCAGACATAGGATTTATGCATGGAAATAGGGGTTTGGAGGGCTAAAAAAATTGGCTAAGTGTTGACCAAGAGCTTTCTTGTGAGCTGAGAGAGTTGAGCATAGTTGTGCAGAATTGTTCTAGTGAGAACAAGTTTTGTATCTTCACTCATATTTTTGATATATGTAGTACAGATAGTGGGGTTTTGAGTAGTGGATTTCCCCAGATACATCTTGTGTTCTATGCCATTGATTTATCTTCTTTTTGTTCATATTGCTTTGATTGATCTATTGGCTTCCACTGGTTGAAAGTAGAAGTATATTCTTGTCCTGTGCTTTAGTAAATTGCATGATATTGTGAATCTATAGGATTTTCTACATGGTATCGGAGCTAAAGACAATATACTAGAGGAGATTTTGAAGTTTTGGGTTTTAGTTTACAGGTGAAATTCGAATTTTCAATACATACTTCAGGGTTGGTAGCTAACTTTCTACGATTCGCGAATCGAGTATGCCTTGGAAGGCAACTCAAATTTTATAGCCTAGAAGGACAAAATGGAGGCTGCACTAGAGGATAATCTCTTGAATGAATTCGTTGGTCAAGAAAGTCCTAAGCCAGCAGTATTAGATGCATAAAATTTAGTCGAATGGAAGAAGTGTGTGGCGAAGGCGAGGTAGATAATCCTTGAGGGAGTTCAAGATCACATTGTCTCGAGTCTCCATGCAAAAGAAAATCTGTATGCTATGTGGAAAACATTGACAGAATTGTATAAGAACAAAAATGACCAAAGGAAATTGGCACTAAAGGACAAACTTCGAAAAATAAAAATGGAGAAAGGCGAGACGATTCCAAAATACTTGACCAAGTTCACTCAATATCCTGATGAACTTGGAATTGTTGGAATCACGGTTGTCAAGGATGATATGGTGAGTCTTACTCTTATAGGACTCCCAAAGGGTTGGCATAGTTATCAGGACTCTGTCAATGGTCAAGAGAAGTTGTCGGATTGGGGACGATTGTGATCAGATTTGATGCAGGAGGAGATCAGGAGGAACACTAGGGATGGCTCTTCATCATAGACTGATGATGAAGAGAATTTGTGCCTTAGAATTAAGGCGAATAAGGGGAAAGGGAAAGCTTCCCATTCCAAATCAGATGCTTATCATGGAGGTAAGAAGAAAGACATGATGAAAGTTAAGTGCTTTGATTGTCATGCATTGGGCCATTTTGCTAAAAAGTTTCCACTCAAGAAGTTCAAGAAGAAGTCCTCGAGAGGAGCCGTGCGTGAGGCTTTGGCCTCTCAATTTGAATTGGAAATTTCAGTCATTTCATGCATGGTTTCATCAATGATGGGAAGTGTATGGTACTTAGATAGTGGAGCTTCATTCCACATGACTAGAGACAAAGAGTTGTTCAGTCACCTAGAGGAGAAAGATCTCCAGATGCATATCGAGATGGGTGATGGCGGGAAGTATAGTGTTACTGGATTGGGCATGATTACTTTTTAGAGGGAGTATGGGGCTCCATTCACCTTGAATAATGTTATTTATCTGCCTAGGTTGAAGAAGAACTTGTATGTGTTTCCCTGCTTGAGGATAGAGGCTATGTTGTGATCTTCTCAAAAGGAAAGGTGTTCCTTCGAAACATAGCCATGGGTCAAGTAAAGAAGATAGGTATTTGGGTGAAGAATCTCGATAAGATGGAGGTAGAGGAGTGTGATGCTTTGAGCACAAAAGATGAAAGGGTGTGGAGCTGAGATGTTGGCGAGTTGTGGCACAGGCGATTGAGCCACTTTCATCATAGGGCTTTGAAGATATTGCAACAGATCTCTAGCGGTCTTCCCAAAGGTATAGTTGAGCAAGTTGATATGTACTTTGGGAAAATACACCATGTCTTCCTTTCATGACAGAGACAATCGAGCAGAGGATATTCTAGAGCGAGTCCATTTAGATGTGTGTGGACCATTCTCGACAACATCCACGACCAAACATGGGTATTATATTATATTTGTTGATTACTTTTCCTGAAAATGCTCAATATTTTTCATGTAGCAAAATGATCAAACTTTCACAAAGTTTTGTGAGTTTAAAGCATTGGTGGAGAAACAGTTGGGCAAGAAGGTTAAAGCTCTACGGAGTGATAACGCTGGTGAGTATGTCTCAAATGAGTTTAAGAAATTGTGTGCAACATAAGGGATTAAACGAGAGTTGAAGACACCCCTCTTTAATAACCCTCAGTAGAAAGGGGTGGATGAGAGGAAGAACAAAAGCATAGTAGGGGAAGCAAGAGTGATGTTGCATGATTAGAGCTTACCACTACACTTGTGGGATGATACATGCAACACAATGGTTTATGTTCAGAACCATAGCCCACATCATATACTTGGGATGAAGTCACTAGAGGAGGCTTATTCTGGTAAGAGGCCAGATGTTGGTCACTTCAGGATTTTTGTGTCATTTGTGTATTTCCATGTGACCAAAGATGCACAAAATAAGCTTGAGTCGACAATAGAGTTAGGGATATTTGTGGGGTACACTGATATACCTCACAACTATTGAGTGTACTTGTCGACCAACAAGATGACAATGGTTCATAGGGATGTCAGATTTGATGAGGAGAAGGCCATGCGAGTTTCCCTTGAGAGGGAGCTTGAGCTACACGTGGTTGAGGAGATTTTAGCTCCTAAGGTTGAGGAGCCTCAGATTGATGTGGAGTAGCCACATGCAGATGATCCAAGAGTGGAGACATCCACTCAGGCAAAGTCTTCTAGAGATGGGAGAAATCGTACCAGAGAGGAGGATAGATTATTGTCACATGTTAGAGCGAATGTGGGAGCACCTACATCACAATGCAGGAAGAGGAGGTCACCTAATAGGTACACTGGATACATGGATATTATGAGCAGATTTGTTGTGATAAACCCATATTCCTTTGAGGAAGCAGTGAAGCAACTGATTTGGGTTGATGCTATGGTGGAGGAGTATGAATCCATAGTTTGTAACAATGTTTGGGTTGTGGTCTCGAGACCGGAGGATACGTCTATGGTGAGCTCACATTGGCTTTACAAGGTAAATCAAGATGCAGATGGTAATGTGGTGTTGATAGTGTTGGAACCGCCAAAATTTAGAGGATCACCCCATTATGAAGTCCCAACTAGACCTCACATTGTTTGGTGTGGAAGTCCCATCCGATATGATGGCCCAGTTACCATTGCCTTAAGGATTTTCCTCAACTCTTGCTTGTTAGAACAAGAGAGTGGTTCACTTTGTCTTTGAGAATTGAGCTTCGCATGCTTGGCGAGTGTAAGTGTACTTGTGTCAATGGTTATTTCACTATGAGGGGAAGAAGGTGAAGGTGAGTTCCATATTGAAAGGGATCAGTCCCAACTCAGTTAGTAAGACACAAAGCAAAAGGACATCCACAACTTCTAGTAGAGCAGTCCACTTGGATGTGGTAGTCACAACATACAAGGTAAGATAACACGTACAACACTCATGGATTAGTCTGAATGAGAGGAATAGTTGTTAGAACAAGGTTCATGTGAAAGGTCCGTTTGATGTTTAACAGAGCAGTCAACACGTTCTGGACAACATAAGCAACACATTTCCATTAATAGATTATGCATTACAACAAATGAATTAGTTCAAATGTAGAACACATGGTTAAAGCAACATGCATTACAAGTGTTAAATATCAGTCTTACAACAAATGCAATACATGTATGAAAATGTGCTAGCTTGTTAAAATGCTTCTCAATTAAGCTAAAGTTCCAAGACACATCGTTACATCATACATCAGTAACCTTGTTAGTGGGGTGTTGGAGACACTACTTACTCCTCAAAGAAAAGATTACATAATATCTTGGCTATGTGGGAGAAGCTGAGGTGAAAAGTCCTTTCATGTACAAATGAGGGGGGTATTTATAGCCAAGGGTGAAATTGACCCTTGTGGCTGTTCGACTACCCTCATGACCATTTGACTTCCATGACTTTCCAACTTACATGACTCTATGTTCAATCTGTGGGTGTCTTGGACTTCCACGTTACATCACATTGATTGATAACAAGCCCATAGTGGAGATGTGGGCAACGTGACTCATGACTTGAATCGACATGAATTGACATGACAATGTTGGTACATTTGAGCTGCTGCTAGAGTGCATGTTAAGCTAGAGCATTGATGAGTGATGGATGTATTCATGGTGTATCATAGCTTCACCTCCGCATGGCGAAGTGCACAGAGTCTTCGGTGGTCCTTGGTTCTCTTGAAGAAGCTTTAGCATGTTGTTCCTTGCTTTCATGCTGGAAGGCTTGACAAGCTCACTTGTTCGCAAAGGTGCATTCTTTTCACGTTCATCTGCTTCACATGCTTCATTCATTCGTTCGTTAGTGAACTTGTCCATCTACGTGTGCTCCTTTTTTTCATCCCATTCGTCATCTTGACATGTTTGTTGGTGTACTTGTACCTGCAGTCACTCATGACGAGATGACATAAAATCCAAAACCTCCTAGTCTACCATGACACATGATCATTCGGATGCAGGTGATTGGGAGAGGCAGCAAGATGTGATGTGGGATGATGGCTCTGGGAAACTGCTAATGAAAACTATGCAAGGGTCACTGAGGGATGGAGACATACAATTTGAGTCGACATTGACTATCTACAAAGTCTAGCTCAACTGGTAGGAAAAATTGTGCAAATTTTCGGAGGGGCAGTTCAAGGTATAGAAGGGCAGGCCTGCTCTATGCATTATCTGGAATGAACAATTAGTAGGGGCTAGACAACCAAATTTGTGCAATTTTCCAGAGGAACAGGCTGGGCTGCACGAAGGGTCAAGAGGTAGGGATTGCGTAATTTTTCTGGGGAACTGTCCGGGATACTGGTAGCTAGAACTACACAATTCCCAGAGGGAACTGCCAGTTGGTTGCTGGGGTCACTAGTAGCCAGAACTGCGCAATTCCTAGAGGGAACTGCTAGTTGGTTGCTGGGGTCACTAGCAACTAGAACTGTGTAATTCCTAGAGGGAACTTCTAGTTGGTTTCTGGGGTCACTGATAGTCAGAAATGCATAATTCCTAGAGGGAACTTCTAGTTGGCTGCTCAGTCATTGGAAACAGAAACTGTGCAATTCCTGGAGAGAACAAGCAGTCCGCTGCTAGCTAGGAAAACTACACTGAGGCCGAGAGGCTGGCCTACTAATCATATTCGCACAATTTCTAAGCTGATCTGACTGATGGGTAGAAGAAGGCCTGCTCATGAGCATTGTGCAATTTTTGAGATGAACAATCAGTTGACTATCTAGGTCGCCAGCATGAGTGTTGTTTGAGTTGCTTGCGGGCAACATAACTTGAAAGAAATAGCTTGGTGATTTTGTGCTGCTTTGGTTGACAGTAGATCAAGTCGAAAGTAGTGTGATGGTCTGGCTGTCAGTGAGGAGTTTGGTTGTTAGAACTTCAACAAAAATGACTAAGTGTGTGAACAATACAAAGATGCACAGGTGATCATACAAACACACACTCGAATGACTTGACGATGAAATGACCGAACCATCCAGACACACATCTTCAACATGACTGATTGACGGAGCAAGAAACAAGCGTGACACTCATGATTGATCGTTCATGATCAAGAAGATGCTTGAGCGACAATGAATGTGACTCCATGTGTGAGTGCAATAGATGTTTTCATGGCGAACATAACAAACACATACGAAGCAAAGATTTTGAGCATAGCTAGAACACGGTCACAAGCATGACTTAGACATCAACATGCAGAGACTTGAGTGCAATAAACAAGAAAGGCAAATGTAAAGACTCACATAAGCTCATAGACTGAACCCAAGTGTGTGCAGTCATCAAGTGAAACTCTCCAAGGGAGGCTCCGAAATTGGTGCAAGCCAAAATTTTGGAGGGTGGTTGTAGCCACTACAACATGTGGAGAAGCATAAGTCTAGATTTGTGGCTCATGACTTTTCATAGGTAGAGGGGATTGATTATGATGATACCTTTTCTGCTATTGCAAGGTACTCATCAATCAGATCTGTATTGGCACTATCAGGAGCGATGGGTTGGAAGATACATCATATGGATGTAAAGACAACCTTCCTTAATGGCATGATTGAGGAGGAGGTGTACATAGAGCAGCCTGAAGGTTTTGAGACCTTTGGCCATGAGTCACTTGTGTGTTGACTCAAGAGAGCGTTGTATGGGCTGAAGCAAGCACCCTGTGCTTGGTACACTAGGATAGATAGCTACTTCACCAGGTTGGGCTTCAGGAAGAGTGAAGCAGATGTGAACTTGTACCATGTATTGGTGGAAGGTAAACTATTGATCATTTTACTTTATGTTGATGATCTCATACTGACAGGTGATGAACAATTGATCAAGTCTTGCAAGGAGGACCTTGCAAGAGAGTTTGAGATGAAGGAAATGAGGCTCATTCATTACTTTATTGGCATGGAGGTATCGTAGAGTGATGGGGAGTTGTTTGTTTCTTAGGGTAAGTATGTTGACAAGATACTTAGGAGATTTTGCATGGAGAGCAACAAACCCATAGAGACTCGTCTAACAGGTAACTAGAGGAAGGAGGATGCTACTTCAGGGGAAGTAGTGGAAGCTACTGTTTACAAGCAGCTTGTGGTTTCACTCATGTACTTGGTGAAAACACGACTGAATATGTGCTATGCAGTTAACCGACTTAGTCAAGTGATGGCTAGGCCTACCAAGCTCTATTGGAAGGCAGCAAATCATGTGTTGAGATACCTCAAGGGCACTTCTCAGTATGGATTATGGTACAAAAAGATAAAGGGAGTGAAGCTTATGGGTTTCACTGATGTAGATTGGGTAGGGAGTCCATCTGAATGGAAGAGCACATCAGGAGGGATCTTTAGTATTGGGTCAACGACAATTTCTTGGTACATCAGGAAACAAAGATCGATTGCACTTAGTTCAGAAGAGGCATAGTACATGGATATGAGTCAGGCATAATGTGAGGTCATCTAGATGAGGAAGATCTTGATTGGTTTGTTTGATCAAAAAATGGATCCAAATGTGATTTACTATGATAATTAGAGTTGTATCAAACTCCCTGAAAATCCAGTTTTTCATGATCGACCTAAGCATATTGATATCTGATATCATCATCTCAGAGATTGTGTATTGAGGCAGATTATGTTGTTAGAGTACATTACCATGAAGGAGCAAGATGCTGACATTTTGACAAAGGCATTGTCAAGATGTAAATTTGAGTTTCATAGAGACAGGATCAGGGTAGTTGACAATCCCTTTATTTTTGAGAGGTAGTGTTGGGAAATGGAAACAAGAAATTCCAGTTTAAATTTGTCCTTGAATTTAAACTGTGAATTAAAATAGAGTTCTATTCTCATAGATACTTGTAAATAGTTAATTAAGTTTAATTAAATTAATTAGATTAGGAATTTTGAGTTGGAAGTCTTTCTGAAGTCATCTATATGTTCTCCCTAAGTTTTAGGGGTCGAGGACGACTTTAATTGTGAGTTGTAATTAGATAACTCAGTTTACTAAGTTATGTTCAGTGAAATTAGTTCAAAACTATTTGTGGAACTAATAGAGAGTTAATAGTTACTTGGCGCACTAGTGCATCTACAAGTGTGACTCTAGTTAACTAAAATATTCCCTCGTTAGAAAATCATACATGTCAATTCTGAGAAAGACCCAGTTGAGACTAGAGTGCAGGGACAATGTACTATTAGTTGTATGATTCACTGAGTTGTATAGACCATGTATGAAATCAAGAAGTCAACCTAGATTTGATTGCATAGTTTTGGAAGCATTGGATTCTAATTAATATGGGATATTCAGCCATAGGAATTGTGCAAGAAAATAGGGGCTTTGGGGGCAAAAAAATTGGCTAAGTGTTGACCAAGAGCTTGCTTGTGAGCTGAGAGAGTTGAATATACTTGTGTAGAATTGTTCTAGTGAGAACAAGATTTGTATCATCACTCATATTTCTGATATATGCAATACAAATAGTGGGGTTTTGAGCAGTGGAATTCCCTAGATACATATTTTGTTATTTGTCATTGATCTATCTTCTTCTTGTTCATATTGTTTTGATTGATCTATTGGCTTGTGCTGGCTGAAAGTAGAAGTAGATTGTTGTCGTGTGCTTTAGGAAATTGCATGAGCTTGTGAATCTACAAGATTTTCTATAACAATGAGGCTTAAGAGCCTATTTATTATTGAAAAGCATGAGAAAACTCTAAACAACCAAAACCCTAACCCAGGAGACGTAATGCCAAGAATTGTGGGCCCTGTTGGGGTTAGTTGGGCAGCTAAATTCCCAGGGTCATAACTTGGTCATATTATCTTTGTTTGGAGCGTACGATACCTTGTTAGAGATGTCTCTCCAAGTACTACAGGATTTTCCAAAGGCCCTTACTTATGGCTATGGGTCTGCAACGGACCCAAAAAAATGTCATTTAGGGAGTCAAAACTGCTCTGAAATTTCAGGACCCAAAAAATGCTAAAATAGTAAATGTTGAAATAAACAGGGAAACAAATGAAACCAATTGGAGGTCTAGGTGGAATGGGTGGGTGGCCACCAATATCCACCTAGATCAATTTTAGAAATTGAAAAAATCAGGATTATATCGTAAAAATCACAATAAAATTGTAAGTCGATTGAAAAATTCGCGGGGATCCATCATGGCTCGCATTAAGTCAACAAAAATAGTGTTTTTATTATTATTATTATTATTATTATCATTTGGCATTGTTAGCTCAATGAGTCACCAATTCAAATTGTGAAAAGAAGATAACAAAATCTAAGCATCGAGGAGGAGGACATTTGTTGTATTTTTCTCCACTACTTAATGATTTATCTCCAATAGTCGTAGATTTGCAGGTAGGTACCAAATTTTGTCATGTTTTTTTAGTTTGAATTATGGATCAAGGTTTCAAATGAGTGTTGGTTTGAATTTATTTCATTCCAACCCACAAAACGTTGCTAACCATGAATATTTAATATATTAAAGGCCACAATGTTGGGTATTTTCCTCCAAGGGGTTTAATGTTGGGCTTCTCAATGCCAATGAAAAACCTTAACTTTGAGGGTTTTAATGTTGGGAATTTGTCTTCACTATCAACTAATTCAACCCTTCATGCCATGGATTCCATGAATCTATCAGTTTGTTTAAGCATGACAACATGACTGCATATTGGTTTTTTTAATTTTGTAATGAACAATTTTTTTTTCATGTGATAAATAACTTTTACTTTTTTTCAAATTCACTTTATGTTCCCTAAGTTCAACCTCAAACAAATGTTGAGGCACTTAGTGTTGAAGAATGTAGCTATGGTCTGTCTTCATAATCCTTGATGAATTTATAATACTATGTAAAAACACGAAAGAAAATTAAATTTTAAATTAAAAGAAAGGAAATCAACAAAACCACCTAAAATTAAGATCCTTGAAAATACCTCATACTTACATAAATAACATGTTTACCATTAGTTACTAGACACCATAATTTAAGAAAGTATTTGCATAAAATACGAAATAAGAACATGATGTAAATAAATATACTTACCAAGAGTTACTACCCATCATTATTTATGTTATCTTCAACACTTTAACAAATATGAGTAAAAATGTAAATGTGCAAACTTACTAGAATTTAATTTACAAAGAGACATGATTTAATATAAGAGACATGTCCCTTGGGCATCATGGGTATAAAATAAACTTGAAAATTTTCATTTATATACACACTTATCACTCACATATATCTCTCTCTCACACACATTGTGATATATACTTTCTTTTCATGGTTATTAGTTGAATTTCTGAAGTGTGATTGCTTGGTGAAGATAAAAGAACTATAATATATATTCACAAGTAATTACCATAGTTTAGAAATAAAGTACTTGTATTGATTGTATTGAAAAATCAACATGGTATCAAAGATTTTGTAAAGGAAAGAGCACACAGATCACTCCTTGAAAAACCATACCTTGAGATCACTTTGAAGAAACCCTAGGTCTATAGTCATGGCCTCTATTATGAAATTAGAAAACAAGTTAGAGGAGTCCACTAACTTTAGGGCTTGGAAGACAGGAATTGACCTAATTCATGCAAAAGTAGATCTTTTGGAAATTGTGCAAGGAAAAGCGACTGAACCTACAAATAAATATGGAAAGAAGAAGTACAAGAAATATGACATCCATCACCATGAGAATTATTGTGGACTCCATGAAAGACCATCTTATTCCATACATCTCAAAGCTTGACACTTCAATGAAGATGTATGATTCCCTAAATAAGTTATATATAGTCAATAATATTGGCTAAGTCATGAGCTTGAGAAATGAGCTTCATGATATAAGAATGACAAAGAATGATACAATGGATTTATAATTTGTGATGGTTTCTCAACTAAGAGATCAACTACAAGCTATTGATGAAATTGTGTCTGATAAAGAAATTGTGACTTCGACACTTACTAGACTACCCTGGTCATGGGATTCATTTTTAGTATGTATAAGTAGCAGAAAGGAAGTTCCAAGTTTGGAAGATCCATGGGAAGATTGTGATTAGGAAAATTCAAGATTTCTATCTAGCGAAAGAAATCCAATAGAAGAAGTAGATATTTAAGTCTATGCATCTCGTTCCATGGAAGTTGGAGGAAGAAAGAAGTCCAGTTTTTAGAAGAGGAAAAAGGGTTTTGATAGCAAACCCAATCCTCAAAGGAAGAAGTATATGTCTTAAATTCGGTGCTTTCAATGCAAAACATTTAGTCACTTCAAAATCCAATGTCCTGAAAGGTTCAATGATATGAAGAAGAGAGGAAATCAACATGATACTATGACAAAATTTGATAAGAAGTCCAAGAGATCGAAAGTTGAAGGATATAAATATCACTTCTACTATTTCACACTTGTAGGATCTCTCGCAGATGACAACAATATATGGTTGATTGACAATAGATCTCCAAGATGTATGGCAAGGGAGTGTGATCATCTTACAAGTTTGATGGAAAGAAGATTGCCACAAAAGGTAGAGCTTGGAGACAACAATAACTATGCAGTCAAAGGAATTGGGACAAAATTCGTTGAGTTGGAAATAGGTGAAAATATTCACTTGAGCAAAATACTCTATGTTTTAGGTTTGAAAAATAATTTGGTTTCAATTTCATGTTTAGAACATTGTTGGGAAAATCAAAATAAAATTGTGATAAAATCGCCAAATCATGATTTTTTTCACGTTGATGATTTTATTGGTCAATTATATCAGAGACTTTTTCAAAGAAGATTTAATTGTGATTTAATCTTTGTTATTGGGAAAAAATCATGAGTCGAATCAAAAAAATAGTTGACCCATTGAGAAGCAACTTATTAAACTTTTTGACTTTGTTTTTCAATTCATTTTTCAATCAGAGGGAAAGTGGGAGAGCTAAGGAGAAACATGGCAATTCTACAAGGGAAATAGAGGCGAAAAACCACGTTATTGAGGATCCCAAGCAATTTTTTTTACTATTATGGATTGAGTTTATTCAACAAGCCATGGATTCTAGGCATGCACATCAAATTTCACCCTATATTTTTCCTGTTTTTCCTTGGATCTCAGTCCTCCATATTTTTTCCATGATTTTTGCTTGGGTTTGAGTGTGTTTTTTAGCCATTATTGTTTTATTGAGTGGAGAGGTTTTCTCTATAAAAAATTGAAAATGTTGATAGTTAATTTTATTTTTCTTAAATTCTTCTTGTGCCCTAGGTTCAATCTCACATTAATAGTTCAACAAACATGCTAAGACATTTGGACCCTTTTTGGGAATTTGATAGATCAAATTTGAGTTTCAACTTGTGTGGGAATCATATGATAGGTCAAGTATTCCGATTGAAATTCCACCTTACACAAATTCTGGGACATGAAGTAGAACTTTGTTAAGATGTAACTCTAGAAATCATTTGTATAGCCCTCAAAGAAATAAAAGATATGGACTCGACCAAATTGAACAAGGAAGTTGTGAATAATCAAATGGAAAGGGGTGTAGTATCTACAAGTGAGCTTGAAAGTGGTTCTTCTTCAACATCAACTTCTACAGTCAACCCCATAATTGCCTCCTCACTTTTTGTTCCTAGAACCACACCTGATGCACAACCATCTGTCAAGTCAACTCCAAAAAAAAAGAAGGAAGAAGTTGAAAAAATGGTGGGTAAGTGTTTTCTATGGAGTGACATTCCCCTAAGAATTTCCAAGAACAATCCCTTTTACTATCCCATGTTTGATTTTATTTCTATTGTTGTCCTAGGGTACAAAGTCCCTTCCTATGATCACTTGAGAGGGCTTATTCTTCAAAACAAAAAGGTTGATTGCATTAAGAGATTGGAATAATTCATGGCATGTTGGAAATAGACAGGATGCATTGTGATGTAAAATGGTTGGACTAATCAAAAGGGTAGAACCCTTATTAACTTCTTGGTTAATTATCCCCAGGGGACAATGTTTATGAAATATGTTGATGCACCTTCACATATCAAAGATGCACGATATGTGGGTGTGTGTTTATAAGATCACATTTGCATCTTTCACTCGTTCACACACTTAGTCATTTTGCTATAGCTCTAACAACTAGACTCCCCTCTGACAGCCAGACCATCACCCACCATTGACTCGATCGACTGTCACCCAGAACAACGTAGAAGCACCAAGAAAGTCATTTCAAGTTGCGTTGCCTGCAACAATTCAATCAACCTTCATACTGCCCACCCAGAGAGTTGGACCTAGTAGCCACCCTAGGCCTGACTCCCCTCAAAAATTGCGTAGAGGCTGCTAACCTTGCCCGCTCTACTAACTGAAGAAATTGTGTAGATAGGCCAGACAGACACCTAGTGCTTGTCCTTGCCTTCCTCAAAAAATTATACATTTTTTCTAGCCAGTCCTCCCGACATTCGACTGGCTGATCATCCAAAAAATTGCACAGTTTTCATGAGAAAGCCCTATGCTATTCAGCAGTCCTCTCATCTCATAAATTGTGCAGAGTTGATCAGCGGGCCGACATCCAAGCATCAATGAAATTTCTCTTGCCAGAAGCTCCCTGACAGTTCCCTCCAGGAATTGTGCAGTTTTTGCTGCCAAGCTCTAGGCAGCTCACTGCCTGTTCCCCTTGGGAATTGAACAGTTTCTGATGCTAGTGACCCAGCAGCTAGCTTCTAGTTCCCTCCAGGAATTGCATAGTTTTGGCTGCCAGGCTCCCGACCAGTTCCTCCAAAAAACTGCGCAAATCTTGTTTTCCAATCCTCCCTGCAACCCTGCCCATTCCTCCAAGAAATTTTGCAAATTTTTCTATCAAGCCCCTACTTCCCGCTCATTATGGAAAATGCACAGATTTTGTCTACCTTGCCTTCCCACAACCTAGGCTATCCCTCCCAAAACTTGCACAATTTTTCCTTCCAACTGAGCTAGACCTCGTGGAAAGTCACTGTCATCTCTAATTGCCCATGTTCATCACTGAGTGACCCTTGCACAGTTTTCATCAGCAGTTCCTAGAGCCATAATCCTGCCTTGCAACCTTGTTACCTTTCCTGGTCACCCGCATCCGAAATAATCATGTGTCATGGTAGACTAGGATGTTTTTGGATCTGATGTCATCTCGTCATGAGTGACTGTAGGTACATGTACACCAAAAAACATGGCACAATGAAAAATGGGATGAACGAAGGGAGCACATGAAGAAGCATAGGTTCACCAATGGAAGAATGAATGATAAATCCGAAGAGATGTGCTTGCGAATGGATGATCATGCAAATACGTTTTCGTGGATGGACGGACGAGCAAACATGTAATATGTGCTCACAGATGGACGAATGGACGAACATGCACCTTTCACGAACAAACGAACCTGTCAAGCCTTATAACATACAAGCAAGGAGAAACGTGTCAAAGAAACATCAAGTGAATGAACGACCATCGAAGACTCCATGCACCTTGCCATGCGGAGGTGAAGCTATGACACACCATGAAGATATCCACCACCCAGCAGCATTGCGGCTCTGCTTGCACTCCAACAACAACACAAATGTACCAACACTGTCATGTTGAGTCGTGTCATGAGTCATGTCGTCTACATCTCTACTGTTGGCCATGTTGTCAATCAATGTAATGTAACATGGAAGTCCAAGAGACCCACTTGTTGTACAAAGAGTCATGTAAAGATGAAAATTCATGGAAGTCAAACAGTCATGAGGGTAGTCGAACAAACATAAGGGTTAGTTTTGTTGGCATTATGATGTATGTATAGTACTTGATGGAAACCCACTTGTAGCAGAACAAATCTTTTGTATATGGTAACTAGATGAATCTACATAAGAGATGTCAGATGTGATAGACTACATGACAGGAGTGTTTACAAATGTGATGAAATGCAAGGCAGCTTCAAGGAATTAGTTCAGAAAGTAACTCACTCAGATGCCAGATCACAGTACTATAGGTTAACAGCACAGAGTTACAGATCAGACTACACATAATGAAGAAAGAGATGTACATGTAGGTTCACCATTGACTAAGCTGCGTATACAAGCGGGTTCACTGTATACAAGTCACATATATGTACACACGCACTTTTAGAAAAGGAAAAGCGCGTATACCTTGGAAAACTAAATGTTTGGTCCGAAGTATTTGGTCCATGGTATTTTGATCCTTGGTATTTGTCCATGGTATTTGATCCGAGGTATTGACCCTAGGTATTGACCCTAGGTATTTGATCTAAGGTATTGGTCCTTAGTGGTTTTGGTCCATGGTATTGAGAAAGGCATAAAACTATAAAAGGAGGAGAAAATCATTAGGCCAAGGCACTCAAGTATTGAATATCTGATGAAGAGTGAGATCTAGTATGTAGGTTATTTGGTTATGGTGCATTGTTGGATCTGAACCAAGGAGGAACCTTAGCAGTTGATGGAGGATAAGATCTAATTATGGATCGAGATCTTAAGGCGTAAAGTGATCTATCATTATGTGTTTTTACTCAGGAATATTCTAGATCTGAATATTGACGGATATATTATTCTGTAAATGATATGATATGGGTATAACTGAAGTCTGGTATAGCTGCAGAATTATGAATTAATATTTTATAGATGTATACGCTGGTTGGCTTTGAGGAAAGCACATATACATGCAGGTTCGGCACAAGCCTTTACCTTATAATCTATGTTTTAGTTGTTGTTGTTTGTTGTTGCAGTATTCTGGGTTTTGGCTTGGGTTCTAGTTACTATATTCTGGTGACAACATTCTGAAAGATCAGATTGATGGGTTTTCAAAGTGATTGATTGACTTGGTTGTGGTTGGTTCAATAGGAGATTGGTTGATGCATATATATTTTATGATTGAATGATGTTGTTGATGGATCCAATCTAAAAATTTATGAAACATGGTCCCTGGAAGAAAGGAGAAGGTTGTAGCCTTTTGTAGGCCGACACCTACGTACTAGTAAACATATAAGCTAGTATAAGAGCTAGGTGGTTGTAGCTCCCTTCCAGTAGAAGCTGGAGAACGAGAGAAGGTTGTAGACTTTTGTAGGTAGAAGCCTGTGTACTGGTGTAAGATTGCACCAATACAAAAATTTTAAATAGAATTATCTTATTATTAAAAGAAGATAGAGACGATTGCAGCAGGTGGTTTTCACCCACATTAGGTTTCCACCCTTTATATTGGTGTTCATGTGTGTTTCTTATGAGTGACGACATGTTATGTTTTTATTGCACCTAGTTATTTTTTATATGGTTATGACGCACTGATTAAAGATCAATATATGATGAATTAACTGAATCATAAGTTTGCTGGATATACACTAGTTGCACTAAATACAATTGTGTGTACACGCGAGTTCCCCTAACTAAAGTAGCATATATGAATTTGATTATGGAAATGAAAAATTATTAGTTTGATAATATTGATTCACCCCCCCTCTTAGTATTATTTCCAACAATTGGTATAAGAGCAGGTCCTTCAAAAGAAGCTTGATCGCTTGAAGGAAGATCGATCATCATGAGTAATCAAGAAAGTGGGGGATCCATCAGACCGCCAATCTTTGATCGAAGCAACTTTATTTATTGGAAGGTAAGAACCACAACCTATCTTCAATCTCTTGGAATAGGTGTCTGGGAAATCGTGGAAGGAGGATATACATTTCCATTAGAAATTCCTATAGATATAGCAAGTAAAAAGCAATATGAAACCAATGCCAAGGTTGTCAATACATTAATGGGAAGTCTGTCACAATCAAATTTTTTCAAAGTTATGTAGCTCAAATCAACCGAAGAAATATGGGACAAAATCATTCTAAGCTACGAAGGAGACTCTCAGGTAAAACGTGATAAACTGCAAACTCTCAAAATTCAATATGAAACTCTCAAGATGCACAATGATGAAAGTATAGCTAGTTACTTCTTATGTATATATGATATTGTTAATTTCATGAAGAATCTAGGTGAAGAGATAAAGAAAGTTACCTTAGTTGAAAAAGTTTTAAGATCCTTATCTGCTAAATTTGAATCAAAAGTATCTGCCATAGAAGAAAAGCAAGATCTACAGACTATTACTATGACACAACTTCATAGAATCTTAACTGCCTTTGAGATGAGAAAATGAGGTCCATTAGATATGAGAGAAGCCGCATTTAAAGCTTAAGCAAAAGGAAGAGAATAACTCAATGAATCAGGACATATTTCAGAAGAAGAAGAGGAAGCAAACTTTGTCAAGAATCTTCAATGGGGTTTTGGAAGATTCAGAGGTAAACTACCTTTCAAATGTTTTGCCTATGGTAGAGTCGGTCATTACGCTGCCAAATGTCCTCATAAAGATAAATATGATAAAGGGAAGGAATCTACAAAATGGAATAGAAAACAAAGTGTAAGTAAAAAGAGCTACTATACTCATGAAGATAGTGATGGTTTATCAAATAGTGATGAAGATGAAAATAGTAATGACTATAGACTTCTGATGGCTTTTGAAAATGATGATATTTTGGATGCTTTAGATGAAGATGACCTTTATGAAGAAATCTCTAAACTCAAAATCTATTTAGAAGAAAAGTATATGATTATGAATACCTTCAAATACCAACTTGATAAAAGAGAAAAACACAATGAAAAGCTAGAATGTGAAATTGTGGGTCTAAGAAAGGATCTTGAGAAAAAAAAAAGCTCTCAATCTTAGATTTGCTAAAGGATCAAAAACCTAAATGAAATTATCAAAGTTCAACACTCTCCTCTGATAAAGACAGGTCTTGGACATACTGAAGAAACATGTCAATCACAGAAGCCGTCAACCTCCACTATAAGCTATCGTGATGTAGCAAAGAGCAATGAACAGTTCGACAATCGTCAGCAAAGGCATAAAGCAGATCACCAGGTGAATCAGGCTCAATTTACTTCAAGGATGAACAAAATCCATAATCAATCTCAAGTAAATTGTACTCAATTTGCTTCAAAGAATATCAATCAATAGGTTAGTAGGAGGAACTTCAACTACAATCAACAGGTCAGTAGATTTGATAATCACAGGAACTTCTTTATTGGTCAATGTTTCTCATGTCATAATTTTGGATACAAAGCTGCTCAATGTGTTGCTTACAAAACTATAATTACTAGAGAAGCACAAAATCAAAGGAATGTGATAGGGATCAAGAAAAGTTCCTATAATAACTTTTCTCTTCTTGAAAATGAAATAGAAGGCTCAATCTGTAACAACTTTGGCCATGAAGAATATAAATGCAGGAGTAAATTTCGGCAAATAACTCAAATGGAGGAAACTCCATTAAATCCCAAAATATGGAGAAAGAAAGAACCACAAACAGAAAGATATGGTATAGCCTTGTATGCAGAAGGACAAGAAAACTAGTGGTACGTCGACAGTGGATGCTCAAAACACATGACAGGTGACAGAGAAAAACTACACTCATATAATGCCTTAGAAAAGGAAAAGAGCGTCTCATTTGGAAATGGAACTCTTGCTGTCATAAAAGGTAAAGGCTTTGTTTTCTTGAAAGCAAAAGTTAAAGCTGGGAATGTTATGTATGTTGATGGCTTAAAGCATAATCTGTTGAGCGTGAGACAAATGTGTGATCAAGCAAATGAAGTAGTGTTTTGATCAAATGGATGTGTTGTTCATGAGCTTGATACAGGAGAAACCGTGATTAAAGGGACAAGAACTCCAAACAACCTATACATACTCAAGGGAGGACAACAACAGTGCTATCAAACCAAAAATGATGAAAACTAGCTATGGCACAGAAGATTGGGACATCTAAGCTTTTCTCAAATAAGAAAAGCATGAAGATTCCATATTGTTTGTGATCTTCCAAATATCAATATTCCTGAAAATACTATATGCAAATCATGTCAATTCGGTAAGCAAAGCAGATCTCAATTCATTGAAAAGGAAGGGTCAGCTAGTAAGCCTCTTGAACTTGTTCATACTTATTTATGTGGTCCATCAAGGAAAAAGTCACCTCATGGAGAAGAATACTTTATATTGTTCATTGATGATTTTTCCAGAATGTGTTGGATAGGTCTTTTGAAGCATAACGATGAAGCATTTGAAAAGTTCAAAGCCTTCAAAGCCTTGGTTGAAAATGAATCAGATCGAAAAATCAAATGCCTCAGATCTGATCGAGGAGGGGAATTTACCTCGGATGAATTCTTTGACTTTTGTGAAAAATATGGAATAAAAAGGCAGTGCTCCACCACAAGGACTCCTCAACAAAATGGATGATAGAAAGGATGAACAAAAATATTCAACAAATGGCTCGCGCTATGCTAGATGAATTTGGAACTCCTGCAACCTTCTGGGGTGAAGTTGCATTTGTTGCCGTCACTATTCTCAATAAAGCAAATGTTTGGTTAAACATCACTCAAACTCCACATGAACTTTGGTATGGTAAGACTCCTACTGTAAAATACTTCAAAGTTTTTGGAAGCAAATGTTACATCAAAAGGATTGATGAAAAACTTGGTAAGTTTGAACCTAGAGCAGATGAAGGTATTCTTATTTGCTACTCTTCCCGAAGTAAAGGATATAAATGTTACAATAAAAGACTTGGGAAAGTTATTGAAAGTATTGAGGTTGTGGTTGATGAAGCATGCAAAAATCCGCAACAGATGAAAACTGAAGAGTATGACAATGAAGAAGATGAGGATCATTTTTCCACTTCAAAGCACACTGATTTTGAAGAAGAAACCACTGAAGCACCAAAAGAAGAGATAACCATAGAAGAAAAGACTCCATCTAGGTATGTTCAAAAAAATCATCCAGAAGCTCAAATATTAGGAGAAAAAGGGGCAGGTGTGCAGACTAGAAGAACCATTGCCGAAGCTTCAAGTTATCTAGCATTACTATCTTCCACTGAACCTAAAAATGTAAATGAAGCATGTAGAGATGAATGTTGGGTCAAGGCCATGAATGAAGAACTTGAGAAAATTGAAAAGAATAATACTTGGGAATTAGTTCCTAGACCTCATGGTAAGAATATCATAGGAATTAAATGGATATTCAAAAGCAAGCTGAATGAAAATGGAGAAGTTATTAGAAACAAGGCCAAACTTGTTTGTAAAGGATATGCTCAACAAGAAGGTATAGATTTTGAAGAAAATTTTGCACCTGTTGCTAGACTTGAAGCCATCAGAATGTTTCTTGTTGTTTCTAGTTTTCAGAAATTCAAAGTATACCAAATGGATGCAAATTCTACCTTTCTTAATGGAGACTTAGAAGAAGAAGTCTATAT
Source organism: Pinus taeda (assembly GCA_000404065.3). Taxonomy (NCBI): domain Eukaryota; kingdom Viridiplantae; phylum Streptophyta; class Pinopsida; order Pinales; family Pinaceae; genus Pinus; species Pinus taeda. Next base: position 62,219 of record APFE031723274.1, read on the forward strand.
TGAACAACCAAAAGGATTCATTCTTGGAAATGATGCAAAACTTGTATGCAAACTCAGGAAATCTCTCCATGGTCTAAAACAGGCTCCAAGGGCATGGTATTACTGTCTTGACAAATATCTCCATCAACAAGGTTTTTCAAAGGGGTCAGCAGATAGCAATCTATATACAAAGATGGACACTGATAAATTGCTAATAATTGTTGTGTATGTTGATGATATCATTTTTGGTAGCAATAAAGAATCCATGAGTCAAAATTTTGCTTCAGTAATGCAACAAGAATTTGAAATGTCCTTGCTTGGTGATCTTACCTACTTTCTTGGTCTACAAGTGCAGCAAAATAAAGATGGTATTTATCTCTCACAAACCAAATATCTCAAACAGATCCTGAAAAAGTAGGGCATGGAAGATTCTAAACCAGTATGTACTTCGACGGTAACAGGATGTAGTCATAGCTCAAATGATGAATCAACAGCAGTACGTCAATCAACTTATAGATCCATGATTGGCAGTCTACTTTATCTAATAGGTACCCGATCGCACATCATGCATGCGGTGGGAATAGTTGGAAGATTCCAAGAAAATCCAAAGGAATCACATCTTTAGGCAGTCAAAAGAATTTTCAAATATCTTCAAGGAACACAGAACTTTGGCTTATGGTATCCTAGAGATACATATCTTACACTTCATGCATATGCAGACGCAGATTGGGCAGGAAGTGTTGATGACAGAAAAAGCACTAGTGGTGGTGCATTCTATATGGGTTCTAGGTTAATGTCTTGGTTCAGCAAGAAAAAAAGCTCAATTGCATTATTTGCAGCTGAAGCAGAATACGTGGCTACTGCATCTTGCTACACACAATTACCTTGGATGATGTAAACCTTGTAAGATATTCAGATCACATGTACTCCACCCATCTCCATTCTATGTGATAATACAAGTGCCATCAGTATTTCAAACAATCTAGTCATGCGCTCCAAGACCAAGCACACACCCATCAAATATCATTTCCTATCTAAACAAGTTCTTGAACAAAAAGTCAAATTGGAGTATCTTCCCTCCAAAGAATAGGTTGATGATATATTCACTAAACACTACCCAGAGAAACATTTGAATATCTCAGACAAAATCTGGGAGTAGTTTCTGCATCATCATGCTGTTAAATCCTCTTTTTCAGAGAAAGGTGGTGATGCGTGAGTTTCATGAAGTGTAGTCACATACATATGCAAGTTTCTATGGACATAGTCAGGTATATGTTGGTTTGAAGTAAAACAGTGGGCCAAACTCAGGAAAAAGGGGGTCTGCTATGGTTCTGTCAATTATCTTCTCTATTTGATGATGATTTGAATCTGCTAATATATTGGTCCCCATAGTGTTGTTGATCACTTGATGTATATCTGATTGATGATGATGCTTTGATATCTCTTACTGACATATGAAATGATTAGATTTGACAGTGAACAAGTGGCATAGGTTTAGGGGGAGAACATGGTTGGCCTAGATGCTGTTGACAAATGCTACTGATGATAGTTGCAAATGACTATCATGGTCTTTTTTAAGACATTTGGTCGTTGTTATATATGTCATGTATATCTTTTAAAGTAACGGTCATGAAAAGACCTAATTTGTAACCCCACTATACATGGGATGAATGATGTAATGTTTCTTGTTTTTTTGACTTGTATAGACACTTGATATATCCCCACTTGGTTTGGAGATGGATGCATGTATGAGTCATTGATGATAGGAAGGTCACCTGTGATGTATGTATAGAGTCATGTTCTTCTTTTAGAACATCTTTTTGAAGACTTTTCTTATGCTCAGGGGGAGCATGGACTCGATCATGGGAGCTAAATCATGTAGGTTTTAACCCCGTACAAAAATTACCTGCATACGAATTCTAAATCACAGGAAAAATAAAAATGCGAGAGCATAACACATAAAACACATATACACAGAGATTTCCCACTGGATCTCAAAACCGAGACTACCAGCTTGATTTTTCATTATATTCCTTTCAATGTTACAATACATATTTATACATGCCGAAGCATCCAATACCATGGACAGAAAACCATCACATCCAATACCATGGACCAAAAAACCATTGCATCCAATACCATGGACCGAAAACCATCGCGTCCAAAAGACATGTGCGAAAATCATGCACAAAACCATAGGTGGGTCTGCCCAACCTAAGATAGGGTCCAAAACCAAAATTTTCCGAGGTGCTGCCTCGGGACCCCATAAAGTTGGGTTACGGGTACCCCTCAAACCCCCAGTTAACTATGTGGAAAGAATATAACACAACCCAACATTACCTATTATTCACCTCCTATTGCTTGTGGCCCAACTATTTCCCAATTGAAAAAACTAAATTGGAGAAGTATAAATAAACCTCCATGGGAAGGCCTTATGGGGGAAGAGATGAGATATTGTTACTATAGTGAGATTATCCCTGATCGAGTCTGATGAAATTCCTGTGCCTCCTGCACTCTCCAAAGCTTTAGGAAACCCTTGTTTCCTTGTTGGAGATATACTTCATCTTTCTTGAATATATCCCTATATTGGTGATGGAGGAATATTGCTGAGGCCGGGAAAGGCCGGATCCACAGGACAGTTCCGCTTGGAGCCGGAGAAGGACTGAGGTCATATTTCTCCACTTTACTTGTAGCTAACTTCAATAAAGGAATGATGTTCTTTTTCCAATATTAAATGTGTTTATGCATCTATTTATATTGTAATTCATTTATGAATCTTACATTGATGCGTAATTGTTCATTCATTTATATGATTTAAAGTTAATATCATGAACATGCTTTATTTTTCTACTACTATATATGTTTCATTTGAATAATTTTCAGGTTTCGAAGATATCAAGAGAAGCTGAGGGTTTTCACCCTGTGGGATCTACTCAAACGTAGGACTTCTGGGTAAGGACACTCTTACACAATTCAATAGAATAAACATTTAGGTTGATTGCTTGAGCATTTATTGTTGTGGTTCGCCCTTCACTCTATTGGGGTTCTCAACCCAAGACCCTAGGGTGGTCTCACTCACAACAGAATCGGTGACTCCTCTGGGGATAACATTCTTGTTATTCCTGGTTTGGGTTGTTTGTTCTCAATTAGGGTTCAATTACTTGATTGCTTGCTTTTACAGTGTTGTTTGATCCATTAGTGTCCCAGGCATCAAGTCCGATCTTCTTGATCAGACTTTGATTTTTGTTTTTTCCTAATTAAGCTTAGTATATGCTATTTTCTTAGGTTACAGTCGCGTATACATGTAGGTTTCTTCAAGCAGACTCATGTATATGCGAGTTTCTTGTATTAGAAATGCATGTGCATGCTTCTGTGTCTTTACATAGTTGTGTATACAATTTTTGAATTGTCTTTTCAAATATTTTTGCCCAGTTAGGTCTACTGCTCGGTGTTTTATGCTATTGCATGGTCATCTGTTGTCTAGAGAACTTAGGTTTCCTGCAAGCTTTCTTTTTCAAAATCTCCTTCTCACTGGAAAGTCTTGTTTGGCCTAGGATTGCTTCTTAAGAAAGATTGTAGTTTGTGTCTTGGGTTCAAGGATTCGTTTTGAAGTTCTTGGATGTTCTGGTTTTCCAGAACATGAAATTGATTTTGATTTCATTTTCAACCGAGATTTCAAGTTCCCTTGCTTTTCTTTTTCTTGTTTTATGGCCTTGTTGCTTTTCGTGCCTTTTTGAGAGTCTTTTTGGCAACTTTGAAAGTATTTATTTCTTGACGTTTTGTTGGTTTTCCGAAAGCTTTTGCTACTGTTCGGATCAGTTTGTGCCAGTTTGTAGTCTTTCTTCATTTATTCATGAGTTTTATAACTTGCAAGATTGGAAGACTCATTTTACTTATTTCTTGATATTTTAAATTTTAGTAGTACTTTTGTGACCTCAAAAAGTTGATTTTGTTTCCTTAAAAGAAAAAAACACAAAAAACATTGCTTTTTGTTTTTGTTTTTCCAAGCTTTTGGTTTACGGTTTCTTTTGTTTTGTTGTTGAGAAGCAAATTGTGATCTCTTGCAATTTGTTTTGCTTGCTTTGGAGAGAGATTTTTTAAAATTTTTTTTCCCTCTTCATTTTCAAGTTGGCTTATTGTCTCTATAAAGAAACAAATTTTCTTGTGAGTGTTATTTAGGATCTTGCATCATCATTTTGACTTGCATTTGGTTAGTTTGCATTTTAAGCATTCTTAGTCATTTTAGATTTTGGGTGTGTGTGGATTGTTTTAGAAAAGAAAATAAAATATTTTGCATATATATAGGTTTTTGTAGAATCCAAGTAGAATTCACCCTTCATCGAAGAAAATGACTGCATCCATATAGTTAGTTTTCTATTGATTTCTTTGCGTCATAAAACATCATCAATTTCACTCTCGTAATTCCCCCTGACTTAAAGAACAACTCTATAAAATCAAGTGATCTAATAAAACGAACTAGAAATTTTATTGTTGTCATTAATAAACACCAACAAGTTTAGGTTCATTAGGGCCTTGGAATAGCTTAGTGGAGAGTTAACTCTCCAAGGCTGCTCAAATTACAAAACTTAGAAGTTGAATAAAGAGTGAAACCCAATATCATTAGAAAGATCGGGAAAGCTCCATGACTAGGAGTTAAGCATGAGGGAGAGTGAAGACAAGGAAGAGAGATACTCCCTCTCCTACTTGTTGGATCCAGCCTCACGACTGTTATGCCTGGGTTTTGATAAGAGTTGGTATCCATATTTGCCTTTCCTAGGGATCACATAGGTGGATGCGGAGGGGAATCCTGTGGCACCTGAGCCTGACATTGCATCACGTTCAACTATACTTCTAGAGGGTACTCTTGTAAAGATTGGGTGCTTGCACCGGCAAAGTCTGTTATCTGGAGGTCATCATAACTACTTCTGATAGCTTGGCTAGTAGGCCCGGGAAGTAATTACCCTAGACTATTTTCGGAAGGCCCTTGATTTTGACTTTCTTGTGTTTTGATGTCTGGTCTTAATCACCTGGAGCAGAAATACTTGAAAGTTGTTTGATTGCTTATATCTTTAGGGACTTTTAGACAGTGCTCTTTTCTCCTAGTTGGCATAACTTTACAATTTTTTGAGTCTTTAAGTATATCTATTAAAAATAATTCAAATTTGCTTATCGACTGGCTCGTCAGTCTAGGAGACTTCATGGGCTATCACCTATGAGTCCTGAGCCTTCTCCTCAAAGGTAAAGGATCAATCCTACCAGTGGTTTTTAACCGGTGGCAATAGGTGCATCGAAGATTGATCCTCCAATTGGAGTTATTGATTCACAAGATAGACTTGGTACAAGTAGAGAGTTAGAGAGGAAGCACTCCAGTTCTTTCTAGAGTCCTCTTCCAATCAGAAGACAATATTGAGGTTGAAGAGATTTCAGAGTCTATTGTGGCTCCTAATTCTCCTCTTCCTCCCAATTATCTAGACATGTTATTATACGCCAAGACTCCGACCAATAGGCCTTCGAGCCCAGTTCTATATCGATCTTTTCCTTCGATGACCACTGCTAGAAGCATGGCATCCACAACAAGTGCTACGAGTATGCGAACTCTTATATCCATACAAGGAGGAGGAACCATTTATATACCTTCCATTACTCCTAGCACTGCTATATTTGGTTCTACTTCCATTCCATCTTCGAGTGGAAGTTCTCAAGCTGTTACCTCTAGCATTGGCTTTTTCCCTTTTGGAATGCCAACCAGTGTGATTCCTTCAGTTCCTTTAATTAGTCCATTAGCTACCTCCACATCCATGGTAAGTGGACCAACTTCTTTTCAGGGTTTCCCGTTTAGGGGTGGTCATATACCACATTCCAATCTAACTTTGGGATCAATTCCTTTTTCCTCTATGGGTCAAGGTTATAATCCGTTTCAAAGTTGGACAAACCCTGCAGTTAGTGGGTTAGGAGTTTAGAATCAATCTTATTTCAACCAACAAGGGAATATGCCATATTCTTATATTATTTCTTTCCAAAACTTTTCTCCCTATGCTAATGCATGGAACCCTTAGCAAGGGCTCTTTACTCCTTTTAACAATTCTCTAAGGGACAACTTTACTAGTTTAAGAGGTTTTTCAGCAGGAGTTGGTCAAACTCTGGTTTTTTTTGGACCACAAGGAGCTCCTTATGGTTCAGTTGGGTCTATGAGTTACTTTAGGCAACCTGATGCCTTCACAAATCCAGGACATTCTTTTCAAAATGTTGGGAATTCCACCCACATTGGGTGGAATCCACAGGGTCTGCCACGACTGCCTTTTCTAGCAATGTTAAACTTGCTAGATCTCTCTAAATTGACTAATGATCCTATTAGGTGTAACCTGGTTTGGCCTCCCGTCCAAACCAAACTTCCCTCAAATATACCAAAATTTGCAGGGAAGACTAGAGAAGATCCAGGTGACCACGTAGCCATTTTCCACTTATGGTGTTCGTCCAATTCCCTGATAGATGATTCAATCAATTGAGATTATTTCAATGTACCCTAACTAGAAATGTGGCTAACTGGTACATAAAACTTCTAGGGGGCACCTTCACTTCTTTCGAAAATTTGGCTACTATATTTTTGAACCATTTTCAATTTCCTATTTGATATGATGCTGGAACTAAGCTTCTCGCAAATTTCCAACAGTTTCAGGCAACTCACATTTTGGATCATATCTAAGAATGGAGGAGAAGGAAGAGGCTCATTAAAGCCTATAATCCACAAGAATTCCTTCTTGAATGGTTTCTTAAATCATTACAATCTGAGATCTCTAAGGACGTGTCCCTCTTTAGTGTTTTCAATGAAGTGCAGGATATTTTCGAAGCCCAGTAGTTGGAACTTATATATTCTCAGTTTGGGGTTCTTCAAAAAATTCTACCTGACGCTCCTATATCCAAGGTGGACATAGCCAAACCAAAGCCAGGTCCCCATGATGACATGCTAGTCGGATCAATTAATGCCAATACGGCTAACCTACTGAAGCAATTACACCAATTGTCTTTACAAACTGCTTCTTCTATGAAGGCATCACCGTCTGTATCTACACCTTCCCAACCAATGTCTATAAATGCCGTCCAAACTTCTAACCCCAAAGGAAACCAACAATCTGATGGGAAGAAGAAAGAGCAAGGTAGGAAAAAGAGCCAAGATGGGAATGGCAATGCAAACAAACCCGACAATGATGCCGAAGGGGGTAAGAAAGAGTCCAAGAAAAAAGTAAAATTTCCATGCAAGTTATGCAATGGGGATCAACCAGGAAGGGGATAATTTGTCAATGTCTACATGATGAGCTCGCATATCGACGTCGCTACGTGATCGCATGATTACAGTGAATTAGAATCATCTAAGGCTAAGTTTGCTTTCGATGCCTCAGAGTTGCTCCATATTGATAGGCCCTTTGTTGAGTCTATACCTCGGATGCCGAAAGGCTCCGCAAAGTGCTTGACCATTAACCCTAATTCTAGGTCAGCCCATCACTACTCGATTGTAGAAGATCTGGCTCAATGTCCTCGTGCTATGTCCGCATTAGAGGTACTCTAGTCGTGCCCTGCTCAAAGGAGTGCATTACTCTTGGGAATCAGAGCAGTAGATCCAAAAAATTCTCTTGTTCTCACTTTTGATGTGTCAAATGTAAAAAAGAGACGCCCCCATCATATGGATTTTCAGATAAAGTCTACATATTAAAAGACAAAAATCTTTCGAACCGTTATCAATAAAGGAGCTTCCACATGTGTGATGTCCATGTCATGTTGGGAGGCCATTGGATCACCTCAAGCTATTCCTTCATCGACTCTATTGATGACATTTTATGGAAATTCTTATAGGCCACATGGGATTATTCGAGCCTTTCCCATCTGTGTTGGGCGGAAGGTGGTAAATGTTGAGGTAGAAATAGTCGATGTGAATATGGATTACAACTTCCTCTTAGGCAGGTATTAGATTTACGATATGGATGCCATAGTTTCATTATTATTTCACATCCTTTGTTTTCCTCATGAGGGGAGGATTGTAAAAGTTGATTAGATGGACTATTCTGTTAGTGACTCCCATGCATCTTCTGATTCTATTGTTCCATTAGTGGACAATCCCAGGCAACCTGTAGAGAATTTAGGAGTAGGGATGTACTCTTCTTTAATGGGTATTTTTCATCTTCCTTCTCCTATAGCTAGAATCAATGTTATTTCATCCTTCAAGGGACCTTCTCGAAGAGAGTTCTTTTGAACTCATTATTTTTCGGACCCCTGGCCTTTACCTTCGTCTAACACCACATTAGATGGAACGCAGGTAGGTGGAATGGAAAGTCCTATGTCTGTAATAGAAATTTCTTATTAGTCTATTGTTAACTCTGCAGACTCCCATCCTACTCCTTTCTCACCGGAGGAGTTAGATGGAGATGTGGCTCTGGCGTGGACCCTTGATTCAACTTTAGCTCAGGATTGCTTAGATACAGTCTTACCATATGGGGAAGCAATCCTAGAAGCAATTATGGGTGCTGATAGACCATGGGATGATCTACATCATCGTTCATATTTCCTCCCTCATTTGCAAGAAATTTAGTCAAGTTTGTCCAGTCCTTCTACTAGTGATGTTCATACAATTTTAAACCCTCTTGCCCCGCCATAGTTTTCTACCAAAGGTAACATGTTTTTTATCTCACAAACTGTACTAGTGAACATCTCTGGAAATCCTAACATAATCGAAAATGTCTTCATCGAAGCTGATTGTTCCCCTGAAGAAATTCAAATTTACACCGATCTCTTCAAAGAGCTTCGTGATGTGTTCACTTGGTCTTATGAGGAAATTCCTAGAACAGATCCATATATTGTCCAGGATGAGATTAAGACATATGAAAATGATAAACCTATTCATAAAAAATTTCGACCGGTTAACCCTAGAAAAGAAACAGATATCAAAGCTGAAGTCAAAAAGCTGCTAAAGGTGGGTTTCATATACCCCATTCATCTAACTGAGTGGGTCTCTAATCCAGTTCCCGTAGACAAAAAGCAAGGAATGATTCAAGTATGTATTGACTTTAGGGACCTAATCCAATCTCCCTTTAAGCGATTAAGTGTCTTCTGAAGGATTTGCTCTGATACCAATGGTTGGAAATAACACTGAGAAGGGGGGGGGGGGGGGGTGAATCAATATTTACAAATTAATAAATTTTTCTTTTCATACTCATATTTGTATACATAACTTCAATGAAGGTAACTCGCGTGTACACACAATTGTCTTTAAGGAAACCAACATATATCCAGTGAGCTTATGATTCAGTTAATTCATCATATGTTAATCTTTCATCAGTGCATCAATACTTTATTAACCATATAAACAATAACCATGTGAAGTAATAACAAAATATACATTACACATAAGAAACACACATGAACACCAAGATTTAAGGTGGAAACCCAATGTAGGACAAAAACCACCTGCTGTTGTCTTCTTTTAATATAAGAAAAGCATGTTTACAATCTTGTACTGGTGCAGACTCATACTAGTACATAGGCAACCACCTGCAGAAGGCTACAACCTTTTCTCGTTCTCCAGCGTCTACTGGAAGGGAGTTACAACCCCCTATCTCTTGTACTAGCCGATCCATTTACTAGTACGTGTAGTTTTTAACCCCGTACAGAAATTACCTGCATACGAATTCTAAATCACACGAAAAAATAAAATGCGAGAGCATAACACATAAAACACATATACACAGAGATTTCCCACTGGATCCCAAAACTAGGACTACCAGCTTGATTTTTCATTATGTTCCTTTCAATGTTACAATACATATTTATACATG
>APFE031723278.1:0-45686 GCA_000404065.3 Pinus taeda
TGTGGCGCTCGTCTGATCTATAAAGTCTGATAATCTGGGTTATTTAGTGATTGAATATCTGGAAGAGTGTATTGTTCTTTATAGATCTGTACGCAGGTTCAGTGAAGCGAAGGCGCGTATACACGCTGCTTCGGTGAAGTAAAGGCGCGTATACGCAGGTTGTTCCATATGCAGAGGCGTATGCACGCAAGTTTCAGACTGTTAAAGTTGCGTATATGCTTTAAGTTGTGATCTGGTTGTTTCTGCTTATTGCTGCTGGGTTTTGGGTTCTGTTTCTGCTATATGGTTTCTGGTACAGTTTTTTGTGTACAGCTGTCAGAGGAGTATCTACTTGTTTCAGATCTAATTGGTGGAAAGGAGATTGATTGATACTTGATGTTCATGGATCCAGTTTGAAAATTGATGAAAAGTGGTCCCTGGAAGAAAGAGAAGGTTGTAGCCTTCTGTAGGCCAGCATCTACATACTAGTATCTTGGCTAGTACAAAAGCTAAAGGGGGTTGTTGCTCCCTTCCAGGAGAAATCTGGAGAACGAGAGAGAGAGTAGTAGCTCTCTGCAGGTTGCAGCCTGCGTACTGGTAAAAAGACTGCACCAGTACATTGTAAAAGAAGTTTTCTAATTTAAAAGGAAGATAGAGACGAATTGCAGCAGGTGGTTTTCACCCACATTGGGTTTCCACCTTATATCTTGTGTTCGTGTGTCTGATTGTCTTTCTGCTTTGTTTTACTGTCTCTGGATACTGTTATTGGATTTTGCATCACTGACTAACAATCATCATCAGAAAGATTAAGTAAAATAAAAGCATGTTCTGTATACGCGGGTTTTCTTCTGCATAGCTGCGTACATACGCAAGTTTATTAAATTAAAGTAGCGTATATCAGTTGTTTTTGAAAAAGAATAATTATCCTGATAATACTGATTCACCCCCCCTCTCAGTATTATTTGCAACACATAGTACAAAGGTGTCTTCTTCAAGACAGCAAAGCAAACAACCATCTGGCATTAAAGGAACTTTCAAGGAAATCAAGGCATAGAATGAGCTATTAAGAATACAGTTGTATGATCAATTCCTGGACGCAACACCCTCAAAACAGCAAAGATTGATGGCAGCTTATGACATCAAGGAGGAAAAAATCATTCTAACTCATTTTAAGCCTACAGTTCTACAGCCCAAAACAGCTGCAAATTACATAAAGACAAACCTGGAAGTCCTCTCCAAGGACATACACCCAATGGATCAAATAGAGCTACATAAGCAAACAGGAGAAATGGTCTATTCCACTCTAGCAGAAGAGGCCATGCTGGCACATCAGTTGAAAGAATCATTAAAATATACAAACACTCAATTGGATTTGGAGAGAATGTCTTCCTGAGCCAAAGATAACTAAATAAAAACATTGGAGGAAGTTATTGTGGATATAGGACATGATCCTAAGGATCCCAAGGGCATCAGGGCCCTTATGAAGAAGAAAGAGGATGATATTGCCACACTCAGAAAACAAGCGATGCTGCCTACAACTATCCACCCTCAAACTGCAGAACTTGTGAAAGAAACAGAAGTTGATGATACCATGGATCTGCTCATGAGGATGAATCAAAGGATAATACTGATGGAGGAAGAGTTGGAAAGAGAATTACAAGGCAAGCAGGGAGCGTCTACCTCCCAACCACCTCAAACAACTCCAACTATTGTCACTGATCCTCCCACACAAGTAGCAGTAATACTCCTGTCATTTCGGGATCCACAACAGCTACATCAACTACGGATGCTATAGTAGCAGCAGCAACAACAGCACCAGAATCTAACATGATTATGAAAGACATGATGAAAGCAGTCAAAGAGCTAGAAGTTCAGGTGATAGAGGTGAATGAGGCCAAAGAAAAGTTGGCCAAGCTAGAGGCAAACTATGACAAGTCCAAGATGATAGTGGCTGAGAAGCAAAGGGAGATAAAAGCCTTGGATAGCAGAATAAAGGACCTAGAGAAAGAGCTGAGTTTAGACAAGAGTCTAGCTAAAATTAAAAAGATTTTGTGTGCCAAAATTGGCAAATGAATCAGTGACCAATGGCAATCAATTCAGGCCATACATGAGCAAATAGAGTTGATACGACTAGCTCAATTTGAAACTCAGAGGGCTAGAGCATCATTGGGGATTATGCTTGAGCAGGCCAATAAAATGATCCATTTCCTGAACACTCATACCAAAGAGGAATTGGCAGCATTAGATATCAATAGCAGGACAAAAACTATCCTGACAGCTAAAAAGGTGCTGATCTTGAGAAATTTTGTGTAAACTCTAGAAAGAAAGTGCCAGGAAATGCAGGCCGAAATAAATGAATTGAAAATAAAAATAACAACATTACAGACCAAAGGATTACCCAGCCTATTGAATAGTGCTGGAAAATTACTGTCCTATGAACAAGATACTACTAGGATCACTAACTATGTTGCAAATCAGATTACAAGATCTTCAAGTTCCTCAAGAGAAGCAGGACCTCCCTCTAGGCAATCTCTTTATGACAAATTGGAAGACCAATTTTATATTGAGCATGAAATCAATCATTTGTTTGAGGTCCCACCCAATTTTTATAGATACATAGAGGCTGATGAAACACTCATACATATAAGAAGACATCAGCTACCTCCAGATGATTGGTGGCAAGCAATGCTGGAAATTTTGGCCAGGTAGTTTTGGTCTTTTCATCCTTTTTTAGCTTCAGCTTTTTGGTCAGCTACAGGTCAACAAAGTTGAGTACGCAGACACCCAACAAAGTATGAAGACAACAGGCATATGGAAGTCAGAGCACTGACTCAGCAAAATAGCAGGACAACAAGCCCAAAAAATGCAACTTAAAAGCACAGGCCTCGGCCGACTCATTTGGTCCCAAAAGTCAAATTTTTCTGACAAATGGACAGCTAGCATACCAACAATTACTGCAACATTTATTTCCTTCATTTACTTCCTTGAAGGGTTGGTTATGTAATTTATTGCATGAAGTCTCATCAACTAGATATTTTTGTATCTCATTTTTGTATATATACCTCCCCATAGAATGTATTTGGGGTTGGTGATTTTCTTTCTGAAACTGCGCTATAACATATCAGACCGTATTAATACAAAGTGTTGTTGAAGTTCATTGTGTCTGAATCATCTCAAGGTGGATTGGCTGTTCTGGGACCTATTACAAAATTCCTGTGTCATTCTATGGGACAATAAGTTCCTCTAAATTGTGTTTTATGTTCTTTATATTCGTCAATCTCATATATGTTTCATAATCTTGGTAACAGAGAAGAAGAATAGCATAGGACTTGTTTGGATGCACCCTATGTTCAATCTATGCTATTAATTATGTTTTCTTCAGGATTAGTCATGAATATGAATTCTTAACTGCTCATGTTCACACTAATTCTTTCATTTTGAATACTATTTAGGAATCCTTAATTGCTCCTGCATAATATTCACACACTTTCCCTCTGCCAACATAATGAAAGATTCTTGATTGCCTTTCATTCCCTGACATCATTCCATCATTTCCAGATTTGAAAATTGTTCCTAGGTTGCCTATCCTACTCTATAGCATTACCATTTCACCAAGAAACACTTACAACGATTACACTTTTAGTGACTCCATTGCCCAATGGAAAAAACTGTTTTATAATTGCACCCCAACTCTGTCTGAAATCACCATCCAACAAACTTAAAACCAAACCCTGTTTATCATAACTAGCCTAAGAAACTCCAAACAAAGCTAAATTACAAAGAGAGAGCCCTCTCTGGTTGCAGGTAGGCAAGGATCTGCAGCTAAAAGGTTGGTTAGTGGTTACCTCGGTCGTATTCCCTAGAGGAAGCAGGGAACAACCTGAGTGATAACACACCCTGCTCTAGGTCCTGAGCATAGTGACATAATTTAGATATTTCTTTCTCACCATCTTGCATGAATAAAGATTTGAATAAAAGGGGCAGAGGAAGAGCCCCAAAAAAGGGAGGGTAGGATTTGGGAAGGAATACTTATATTTAGAAAATCATCACAAAAGCTGAATCAGAGGCGTCTTCTGCTGTTGTTGTAAGGGTAGGTACTCAAACAAAATCTGAGGGAAAATCTATAGAATAGTCAGTGATATCCAAAGTACTCCTTGTTGATTCACCACAGCAAACACTTCCAGCAGCAGAAGAGGTATGCAACAGTATACCTGATAAAGGAGTACCACTACTAGTAACAAAGGAAGAAGAAGTTGCAAGCAGAAGATCTGAGGACTAGCCCATTCTAGTAGGGAATAAGAACTTACAGATAAGGGGTCTAAAAAATAAATCCATTATGATAGGGAGGAAGAAGTTGTAGGGGTATTCATGTGACCATGAGATAAAGGGAGTGTTGTTAAAGAAACTCAAACTCCTGTGATAAGAACCCCTCCATTATTCCCTGCAGAACCTACTAAAATACCCAGTGGTTATTGGAGGATATTCATGGCACCCAAAACCTCTACAATTGACTTCCTAATTAGGGATATTGGGATTGGCACACCAATGAAGCCCATTCCTTTAAAAACTTTACCTAGCTTTTATAGGCTGACCTCTGAAGATCCTGACATGTTCTTGTTTGAATTTGATATTATATGTCGGGGATATGACTATATAACTAGATAACTTAAGGACTAATATCTTGGGTACCCTGTTTGCATAGATGGACACATTGCAACTAAAACAGAAACATATGGAATTGGAAAGTACTATCGCTATATTTTTCATAACTAGCCTAAAAAACTCCAAACAAAGCTAAATTACAAAGAGAGAGCCCTCTCTGGTTGCAGGTAGGCAAGGACCTGCAGCTAAAAGGTTGGTTAGTAGTTACCTTGGTCGTATTCCCTAGAGGAAGCAGGGAACAACCTGAGTGATAACACACCCTGCTCTAGGTCCTGAGCATAGTGACATAATTTAGATATTTCTTTCTCACCATATTGCATGAATAAAGATTTGAATAAAAGGGGCAGAGGAAGAGCCCCAAAAAATGGAGGGTAGGATTTGGGAAGGAATACTTATATCTAGCAAATCATCACAAAAGATGAATCAGAGGCATCTTCTCCTGTTGTTGTAAGGTTAGGTACTCGAACAAAATCTGAGGGAAAATCTATAGAATAGTCAGTGATATCCAAAGTAATCCTTGTTGATTCACCACAGCAAACCCTTCCAGCAACAGAAGAGGTATGCAGCAGTATACCTCATAAAGGAGTACCACTACTAGTAACAGAGGAAGAAGAGGTTACAAGCAGGAGATCTGAGGACTAGCCCATTCTAGTAGGGAATAAGAACTTCCAGATAAGGGGTCTAAAAAATCAATCGATTATGATAGGGAGGAAGAAGTTGTAGGGGTATTCATGTGACCATGAGATAAAGGGAGTGTTGTTAAAGAAACTCAAACTCCTGTGATAAGAACCCCTCCATCATTTCCTGCAGAACCTACTAAAATACCCAGTGGTTGTTGGAGGATATTCATGGCACCCAAAACCTCTACAATTGACTTCCTAATTAGGGATATTGGGATTGGCACACCAATGAAGCCCATTCCTTTGAAAACTTTACCTAGCTTTCATAGGCTGACCTCTGAAGATCCTGACATGTTCTTGTTTGCATTTGATATTATATGTCGGGGATATGACTATATAACTAGATAACTTAAGGACTAATATCCTAAGTACCCTCTTTGCATAGATGGACACATTGCAACTAAAACAGAAACAGATGGAATTGGAAAGTACTATCGCTATATTTTTCCTAAATGCAGAAAGAGCCATCCATAGATAAAATTTCCATTGAACTCCACAGAGGAATGTGCAATCTGCAAGCTGAGTCAAGAAACAAGTTCATGCCCCTCCTTCCCAGGATTGAAAGTGGTTTTTCAAGGGACAGAAGAAGAGGTGGAGTAACTATATTTTATGGGATCCAAAAATCCATGGCGAGCTCAACCACCAACTATAAATCAAGGTATGTTTCTGGATCCATCTTAGTTTTTAATAATTTTAATATGGGTCCTGAGTCCATGCCTTATCCACATATGTGTCTGCAATATCAGCTTCCCCCCTAGTATCAGTGGGCTCCTCAAACTAATTCGAACTCTTCATGGGCTTGAAACTAGTGTGGACCCTCTCCTCCTAGGTAGTTTCCCTAGTCAATGCCACAAAAACAACTTCAGTTTCCCTCTAATATGCCTCCTGGTAATCATCCCATTTTTCCTCAAATTCCTACCCAACCCAATATGAATCCTAACAATAAAGGGGATGAGCAAGCTGACACCCTCAACCTGCCTTCATAAAGCATCTCCACTGTAGTACTTTATGAGATGGAATTTGAGATCTGAGTGGGTAGTAGATGCCCAACCCTCACATGTTATTATTGAACAAGTTGGCATTGATGCTAAAGAACTAGAAATAGTTGAAGAGGAATTGAACCAAGTTAGTAAAAATCAGACATCTCCTCAACCGCTAATTACTCAAAACACTGAGCTGACCTGCCTTATCCAGAAAGATTTACCTTGAGTAAACATATCTATGAAGCTAAGTTGGACTTGTTTAGGGAGTTACAAAATTTGTTTTTTAATATCCCCTTGTTACAAGCTATGAGGGATGTACCTATATATGCAAAAAATGTAAGGGACTATTGTGCTAAAATGCCTAGAAAGAAATCAATGGACCCATTCACCATTTAAGTGATGGGAAGGCTATTAGATTTTATGATGGGAAAGGTTATGCCTGTGAAATATGGGGATCCGAGGAACCCAATTATAACTTTGCAAGTTAATGGAGTAGAAATTCCAAATGTGCTAGTAGATTTGGGTGCTGTCACAAATTTCATTATTGTTCAAGCTATGCATGCATTGGGTCTTCGAAACCTGAAACATACACCTACTGTGTTAGAGCTAGCAGATCGATCTATAGTCAATCTGGTAGGGAAGATGGAGGATATTACAATCTCATTTGATTCATGGCATTACCCTGTGGATTTCCTAGTGTTGCAAATGCAATCCCCAGCTGGTGGCCATCCTTTGATTCGGGTAAGACCATGGTTGGGAATTGTAGATGCTTACATTTGGTGTCATTATGGGCCTATGGTTATCTCAAATGGGAAGGTTACTAAAAACCTTGTGTCATACCATCCTACAGAACTTAGCCCATCAGTGAAGCCAGTTGGCCACAAGAAACCCTTACCAATGAAAGTTTCTGAATCTAACGATGGGGAATTAAAACTAGTCCTTACAATTGGATAGGCCCTTCAAATGAAAATAGAAATATAATTTGACACAATTACCACTTTCATTAGTGATCCCTATTCTATTTCAGATTCGAATTAAATAATTCTAGAATCTGTTTGAGCTGTGAAATGGAAGAAAATATTGAAACAATGGATGGATTCGAGGAAATGCCTACAACTGTGTCCCATGATAGCATTTCTGTAGAGACAGAGCCATGGAAGACCCTAAATATTAATCTAGATCTATCAAAATCCCAGAAAAAAAGGCTCCTAGATGTTCTTAGAAAACAAAAAGAGGCCTTCGCTTGGGACTACATGGACATGAAAGGGCTTCCTACCAATCTATGTACCCATCATATATACATCAAAGACGATTTTTTCCTTGTGAGACAGCCCCAGAGGAGAATGAAGCCTGCTCTGAAAATCATTGTCAAGGAAGAACTTCAAAAGCTGTTGGATGTATGATTTATTTACCCCATTTCAGAAAGCCAATGGATGTCCCCATTAGTAATTGTTCCAAAGAAAAATGGTAAATGGCAGATATGTGTGGATTATAGAGAATTAAATAAGGCAACACATAAAGATCATTTTCGATTAGCATTCATTGATCAAGTCTTGGATACTTTGGCTAGGAAGAAGTTCTTCTCCTTCCTGGACAGATTTAGTGGTTACAACTAGATCCAGATAGCTCCCAAGGATCAGGATAAAACCACTTTCATGTGTCCTTGGGGAACTTTCGCATACCTAGTCATTCTATTTGGTCTCTGTAATGTTCCTGCAACTTTCCAAAGGGAAATTTTAGGGATTTTCTCTGATCTGGTAGATGACAACATTCATATTTATATGGACGATTTTACTCCATATGAGGACTCATCAAAGAAGGGCTTGAAAACCTCAAACAATTTGTCAAAATATGTAAACGGGAGCATGTGTTTTTGAGTGCAATAAAATGCCACGTGATGATGGAGGAAGGAATATTCTTGGGACATTTACTTTTAGCTGCTGGAATTTGAATGGACACAAGTACGTAGCTTTATCAATTGTGCTACTTATTAAAGGTGCTTTATAGAAAAATTTTCTAAGATAACACATCCAATTTTTCAATTGCTGACAAAAGATGTAGATTTCGTGTGGAGAGATGAATGTGATGCATCCTTTGTGAAGATTAAGGAACTTGTCTATAGAGATCTCATCCTTCAAGTGTTGGACTGGATTGGACATTAACATTTCATATTCATGTTGATGCCTCTCAGACAGTTGTTGGGGCAATTTTAGGACAACAAGTGGACAAGGTGCCATACACAATTTACTGTGTTATTAAGAACTTGGTTCCTATCGAGTTAAACTACACAATGACTGAAAAAGAATTCCTTGTTGTCATTTATGCCATCAACAAGTTCTGACATTATATTACTAGGTATCCCATCTTTGTACACACTGATCACGTAGAAATCAGGTATCTAATGAACAAACCCATTGCTCTTGGTTGTATTACAAGATGGCTATTGTTACTAGAAGAATTGGACATCACCATAGTAGATAAACCAAGAAAGGACAATGCGGTTTCTGATTTTCTATCTAGAATAGATAATAATTCTGAAAATAAACCCAAAGAAGATATTTTTCCAGATAAGCATATTTTTTCAATTTCTGCTAACACTCTGTGGTATGCAGATATTGCTAACTATCTTGCTACAGAGAAAGTACCTCATCATTTTTCATACAGGGAATTGTGGAAAATTATTCATCATAGTACCTGATATTCATGGATGGTAGGGTACCCTTTTCACATAGGGGTTAATCAACAAATTTGGCGCTATGTATCTAAGGATGAAATTTATGAGATATTGAAGGTTGCCCATGACGACCCTTGTGGAGGACATTTCACAGATAAAAGAATAGGTCACAAGGTGTTGCAAATGGGTTATTATTGTCCTTCTATCTTTCGAGATGCTCGATATTATGTTTGATGGTGTGACAATTTTCAATGTATGGGGCATCTTGGAAAATCAGATGATATTCCATTGCAGCCACAGGTAGTCATCGAACCTTTTGACAAGTGGGAAATTGATTTTGTTAGACCCTTTAACTCACCTTCTCATCAAAAGGTTCACATTCTGCTCTGCACTGATTATGTGACTAAGTGGTTGGAAGCCAGAGTTGTTGTGAAAGCAATGGAACAAGTGGTTGAAGATTTTATTTTTGAAGAGATTTTTGCTCGATATGGTACTCCAAGGGAGATTGTTTCAGATGGAGGGGAATAGTTCACATCTCGCATGACAGCAAGGCTTATGCGGCAATATGGGGTCAAACATAGGGTGACAACTCCTTAATAGACTGAGGCGAATAGACAGGTAGAAAGTACAAACCAACTATTGGAAAATATCTTGACAAAAATTGTAGCAAGCCATCGCCGGGATTGGTCTCAGAAAGTTCTAAAAGCTCTCTAGGCATATAGGACAAGATGGAACAATACAACTGGATTTCACCATTTGAGTTAGTCTATAGGAAATCCCCTTATTTTCGGCAGAATTTGAGATTAGCACGCTCAAAATAGCTTTCAAAGGAAAATTATACTTATCAGAGGCCTAGAAACACTGGCTGGAATAGCTCAATGAGTTAGATGAAATTTTTTGAGTGGCTATCCAGAAAACTAATGCTATTCAATAGTAGAGAATGAAATGGCACGATAAATTTATAGGAGCAAGGTGTTTCATATAGGATATTAGGCACTACTCTCTGACTCTTATTTCAAACATTTTAAAGGACAAATTTGCACTCGCTGGATGGGAATCTATGAAGCAGATGTTGTGTTTGACAATGGAACATTCAGATTGGTTACAATAGATGATACTCGTACTTCTTTCTTAGTGAATGAACACCATATGAAATTATACCATCGTCCAACTTCTAAGGATGCCTTCATCAAGCATCTCTCTAAAAAATGTAGTTTGATGGTTGTTGGTTCAAGGAATGCTCCCTCTTCTTGTTGTTATTCTTTAAAAAAAATAAAATTGAATAAATATAATATGCTGTTAGTACTTACTTGTTTGTCTTTTGTAAGAATAATGATCAAAACTTGACAAGGAGGAGCTGACAATTTTTTTCAAGTAATAGTTGATTTTGTTACTCCATTGGTGTTGTTACTCTGCTAGTATTGTTACTCTGCTGGTGTTGTTATTCTACCATTGTTGTTACTCCTGGAAAAATAAAATTTGTAAGTTCCAGATGTTATTACTCCACCAATGCTATTATTCTGTTAGTGCTTTTACTCTGCCAGTGCTATTACTCCGAGCTACTATTACTCCGTTGGTGTTATTACTCCACCATTGTTGTTACTTCGTCACTGTTGTTACTCCACCACTGTTGTTATTGTGCCACTGCTATTACTCTGCCAGTTCTATTACTCAGTCACCGATGTTACTCCGCTGTTGCTATTGCTTCATTGTTGTAGTTACTCTGCCACTATTG
This sequence comes from Pinus taeda, assembly GCA_000404065.3. Lineage (NCBI taxonomy): Eukaryota > Viridiplantae > Streptophyta > Pinopsida > Pinales > Pinaceae > Pinus > Pinus taeda. The sequence continues at coordinate 10,714 of APFE031723278.1, forward strand.
TTACTCTATTGGTCATTCTATTATTACTCCACCATGAGGTAGGTCTCGAGGTACGTCTTCATTGACTCTTGCAGATTCAATTAAAATATTCCAATGATGAGATACATATGTGCTGTGGACGCCCACATTTAAGTTGATGGGGGGATCTTGTCATAAACAAACAACGACGTATTTAAAAACATAATAATGACACATCATTACTAAATATGGTGCGAACGGTAACCCAAAATTTCTATGATTTCGTAACAATTTCCTCAACACATTGGAATTTGAATTACATACGCCCAATAACCAACCAGTCTTTTCCAATAAACCTAAATTAATCACTGTAATTACTTCATTGTACGACCATGGTTTTCCATTATTCTTTGTGGGTTTCAAAAAAATTACTAGTCGTTGTCATCGCTTTTTACCCCGCATCTCACCACGTTGTTATCATTGTTGTTAATGTGGATTGTTGCTACTCTCTCCCCAACATCCGACGTCATCCAAGTGTTGTTATTGTTTCTACGTCAATGGGTGGGTTGGTTGTGCATCACGAGCCAAAGGATACCACCTTGGTCTGCAATAATAGAGAGGTATAGCGAATTTTCATCAATGTAGGTTGGGATGTTTATTTTAATAGGTTGTAGGTATTTGATGGAGGGATTGCAATATAATTCTCACTCAATCTGGTTGAAGAGAGCTCTCGGGTCAGAGGGATAGAAATCCCTATCATAGAGGATGCTACAGTAGAGGTTAGTGGAATTCCCTAATAGGGACAAAGCTGGTTTTCACAGAAAACATTCCTCCCAGAGTTCCCTGAAGCATTTCTATAGCCTATTGAGAGCGTCATCCAAAAAAGGTCGGAGCTGTGACCAGAACTCATTACCGCATCCATGGGATGATGTAGTAGGTTTGTAAACAAATACATAACTCGTGAAGGGTAGTACACTACTGTATTTAAGTATCATTTTAGGGTGTTAGTTCACCTTCAATTTCCACAGTGAGAGGTCTTCTCATTGAACATGCCTTTCTTTTTGTGAGAGAGCCTCCAATTGATGGCAGAGACTGCTCAATGTTCACAACAAATTGCAGTAGCCATTACCAACCATGGGCTAGTTTGACTACTGGATGTGCATGCACTAGCCCGATTTCAACTTTCGTGGGCAACATTCCAGGAATTGAAAAAAGAAGAGATAGTTGTTGTTGTAGCCACTAGAGAAGAGGAACTAGAAGTAAGGGAGGAGGAACAAGTAGAGGATGAATACGTAGACCATGAAGAGTCTAAAGAGATGGAAATGGAAGAAGGAGAATCAAAGCTATAAAGGGAGCTTGAAGTGGAAGAAATAGTTGAGGTTGTTACACAAGAACCAAACTCGACTGTGGAGCCAATGGAGGGAAAGGAACTGGAGCAAGGAAGTCTTGAGATAAAAGAAATTGCCAATACCATAGGTGAGGCTATTCCAGAAGAACCAACCTCCATTGTGGAGATAATGGAAGAAAATGTCAGTACCATAGCCAAGGTTGTTCCACAAGAACGAGCCTCAGCTGTGGAGCCAATGGAAGAAACTACCAGTACCACAGTCAAGACTGTTGCGCAAGAACCAGCCTCAACTATGGGGCCAATGGAAGAAGACGGATTGGAGGAGGAAAGACTCAAAATAGAAGAAATTGTTAGTACTGTAGTCGAGGTTGTTCCAAAAGAAGCAGCGTCAACTGTGGAGCCAATGGAAGATGACAGACCAGGGAAAGAGAGGCTCAAAACAAAAGAGATTGTCGATGCGACGAAGGAAGGAATTATGGATATGATGGATGTGGTTGACACGGTGATACAAGATTCCACCTTTATTAACGATGTGCCAGAGGGGACAATGCTAACACCATCTACTTAGGAAGTGTTGGATTCTGCTGGTAGTGCCACACAAGAACCACCACCAACCCATCATGTCCTAGAAAATGTGGAAGAAATGAATCCTGAGGTTGACACTGCTATAGAAGAACCAGTGTCAACCATGGGATAAGAGGCAACGTAGTAGGAAGCCTCGGGCTAGAGTGGAATTGTTGCAGATAAAGGGAAGGATCTCAAGGTTACAGAAAAAACTAGTATAAACCAAGAAGAAAACATTCTTTAGTCTCCTTTTCGTGCCTCCATTTCGAGAGGAGCAAGAGTGTCTCATTCTCCCTGACGTTCAGAAAGGCAGACTGTTGTCACTCCCATTCTAAAGTTTGATCCGTTGGTTAAAGGTTCGGTTTCTCATAGTTTGTTGGCTGCTGACTCTCAGTAAGGCTGTTCTGAAGAGTAGAGGGAGGAAGAAGTAAATGCTTCTGAAACAGGCGAACCAGGTAGGAGAATCCTTGTTGAAATGTTGGTGGATACTCCTCTAATTGATCCACCACTAGACTAACTAGCGTCTGAGCTGGTCAAGTTAATTGTTAAAAAGGAAGCAATTGCTCCCAAGGGAGGGGGACCAAGAAAGGAGGTCCTGACAGATGAACCTGGGGATACTCTTTCAATTAATACACCACCTGATGAACTAGATGCAAAGCCAGTTGAGTTTGTTATCAAGCAAGAATTGATCCACATAGAGGAACCAAGGGAGGAGAACCCAACAGAAGGACTAGTAGATACTCCTCTGAGTAATCCACCACCTATTGAACCAACTTCAGGGCCAGATGAAGTGGTTTTCAAGTAGGAGTGGGTAGAATTATATGAGCAAAGGAAGCTGCCCCTTAAAAATAAGTACCTTCTACAATTCAAAGATGCGATGCAGTTGAAAACAAAGGTTCGAAGGTTGAGAAGACATGTACGTCGACTTAAGAAATAGGTAAGGAAGTATAAACGGTGGGCTCATAAGCCCAAGGCTACATTGGTCAAGGTAGAAACATAGGTGGATGATGTGCCAGTGACCTTTGCTACTATTCGAATGGATCCTATCGAGCACTTGTTCAATGGTTGTGAATTCTCCTTAACAGCTGAGATTTAAAATTGGAAATCCACCGCACCCACTATCAAAATGAGATGAAAAGAGTCCAAGAGTAGTCATCCAAGGCTATCTTCAAATATGTAGAGCGAGTAGACATATTATGACTGAGGTATGCGAAGCAGTAGTTCAAAGTAGAATGGTTGGAAGGGAAAGTGCTAGAATTGAAGGCTGACAAAGAACAAATGTTCATCCTCGCATAATAGGTAATGGTATGTTTCCCTCCAGCTTCTAGTTATGCCTTGTTCTTGCATGAGCAATTTCTTTTCTTCTGTTTGCAAAGCATTAAGAAGGAGGTTAGACATGAGATCACGAACTCTATATAGTTCCTTTATATATTGAGAATCCATGCCTTAGTAAACCAACATTTGATGTGTGAGTTCTATCTGCATGGATAATTCCTGCGTGATGACAAAGAATTTAAACTGATCCCATATGTGGGGGACATTCATTTAAGGGCTCTCACCTCCTATAATATCAACTGGATAAACTAGCAAAAGACTTCTAATACGTTTGAGTCAAATAAAAACACGAAGCCTCTTATGATGAGAGGAGAGCACGAATGGTCCATAACTATGTACAATAAGCACACCACCTCTTGAGAGATCGAGGGAAATAGGGAATGGATGCCGAGGACATAGAAGTGGTGCATTGGTCTTTGTGTCAAACAAATAGTCACATATCGAGATGAGGCCCTTGATAGTTGTTAGAAAAGGTCAATGATGTCACCTATATCTATCTAGAACAGGGAACCTTTTGGAGCACCAAATTTTGCATGACCACTAAGTCAGGTGCCAAGATATGTTGCATGCATCCAAACATGAGGGGTCCGGTGGATGGGACTTCGGTTTAGGTTCCCTGTCATTTGGTTGCTAGCATAGCATTATACCCTATCATATAATGTACTCGATAGTTGGTAGAAGGAAGTTCTTCTCTCAGAAGGATACAAGGTTCCAGGAATATATATGGTGGAAGAATATGATCTCACCCAACTCCTCAAGGATCATAGTCGTTCTAACCCAGACCTACGGAAGTGGCGAGCTACATGAGGGAATTTAGAAGGCTAGTTGGGGGGAGATGTTGGGCACCAAATCTGGTTATCTTTTCCTTACCTTTTCAACCATCCTTTCAACCTTTTTGTACCAATTGATATCAATATATTGTGATAAACCCATGAGGTAGCCCTTCTTTCTAATGTCTCGTGGAATATTTAATTGATGAAGTAAAGTTGCGGGGGTTTTGCCTATGTGAACTACTAAAACTTGTTATTTACGTAGATTCTAGTGAACAGGTATCACCTTCACACCATGTAGCAGTAGTCCTGTGATTCACGACAGCTATTCGATAATGCTATGAAAACATAACCAACTCACAATTGTTTTCAAGATTATTTTGGATATTTTTTGTTCTCACTCTCTCGGAAACTAGTTGTTGTTCTGAATTGTTGTATATTTTGAGCATTACTTGCTAGGTTTTGGGGAATATGCTATTACCCATGTATTTGTATACAAGGATTTTTTTCCCGTATGAAGGGTTAATCGTGCAGAGATATGTATTGTAACAACTCTTTTACAGATTAATAAAATACATGTAGTTTTGTTGTTCTTCCTTTAGCTATGAATTAACGCATCTCTGTTCAGAGCGTTGGGCCTGCTCTTTTGATTATGTTCTATGTATTTCTTTTATATATGTCGTTTCATTCATTGTGTGTTTACTCTTTATTGTTGTTATAGATCTCTATTGATTGCTATGAATGTCTTTTAAGTTTTGCAATTTATTTCTAATTGTTGTTATAGTGATGCTTTTATTTCTTAGTTACGAATCCTTGGGTAATGTAGGATTGTAACCTTACCCCTATATATACCTTGAGCATTACCTTAAAAATTGTATGCACTGGGATTGATGAATTAATTTGGAAAAGGGTTGAATAGTTTATTCACACTCAGACACCAACATGTTGGTATATATAAGGGTTTCATGTAGCATGGTACTAAGAGGGCCGACCAAAATCTAAGTGATAATTCCTAGAAGTCGAAGACTTTGACCAAGACTAACAAGAGCCATCTGACCATGCATTAATATATTCATGTGATCTAGATCTTAGGAGTGACAATATCAATGCTTAGCCACTTATTTTCAATATGACCTCATTCATGTGACCATGACTCAAGAATGTTTCTTAGCAGTCCTTGATCTCCTGCATGATTAGATTAAAATGACATCATCATGCCACATGGAAACATATGATGGGTGCCATGTGCCACTCAATTTGGGCATTTCACTAATCCAAAATTTCCATTGGTCTTTTCCTTGTGGAAACCCCCAGTGATGACATGTCATTATGTTGACATCAGTTTTTTATGTCTCCTACCACATGTTGTCATATCTATCACATCATGCCATGGAAGTTTTTGCCACATGTCCAAGCTATTATGTCATCGTTGAGTGGGAAGGGGACCCATGTGTCATCCACATCATCACATCTAGCCAAAAAAATTGTGCCAAGCATTGATGCTTAGTTGACTGTCTAGTCATCGAACATGTCATCTCCATGTCTCATCATTCTATTAGATTTGCAGGATGTTTTGAACATCATGTGACTTTTGACACCATCCATTGTTCATGTTTAGTGGCAACCTTTGATTTACACAAGAGTTGCACACCACTTAACAATGTTACTCAATGCACATGTTTGTGTGACCAAGGTCATGGATTTCTCCCTCTATGATGGATTTTACTTGCACATGGGAAATTATTAACAAATTTTTTATTTGGGTTTTTCCCCTATAGTTTGGTCCTCCAACTAGTTTTGGTCTTCAAATGTCCATAACTTCTCATCTAGGAGGATTTTTTTAGAGTAGGGTGTACCATTTGAAAGACATCAATGAGACCTAAGAAGGCATTTAGTTTGTAGGGTATTAAAAATCATAATTTTATCAATAACTAAAATAAATTGAAGCACGTTTAACTTCATGTTATGAGATATTATAATAACTAGTTGTCATATTTCTTCATAGAGAGTTTTGCTTCTTCCATAGGAATAATGAATGATGATATTTCTATCTCATAACCTTCACTTTGACATCAATGACATACTTTTATCATCAATCACAACATTGTTTACAATAGTCTCACCCTTTTTGATTGAAGGAAACACCATCAAACATTGGTGGTCATTAATCTCAACCAATCAAAAACTCCCATTGTTCAAATGCAATGTCTACAATTATTCCCTACTGAAATGAAAATGTAATGTTTATAATCTCTCCCTACGCAAATTCCTTCCTTTATCAATGTAAATGTACCAATGTATACAATTTCTCCCCCTTCGACATCAATGGAAAAGGGCCAGTGATGGTTGTTGAAGTTTCCATGTTGGTGTTCCTACACAAGTATCTGGAACCAAATTGTCTGCATATTTCTATGCTACCATTTTGATAGAATCTCCAACTAAGACCATGTTTCCGTTGCTACTCATAATTGTTCTTGTTCTTCTAAAGTATCCCCTTGATACCATGCACATTCATATGGGCTTGATCTAAGTATTGTTATACTCATGATTGTGCTTCAAAGAAAAATAATATCTCCTCCTAGGACCATGCTTCCTTTATCTATAAGTACTTATCATTGTAGGAATTTACGGGGAAAGTTCCTCAGACAGAACACCAAAAGGACACCGCTCACAAACAGATCACAGATCAATACACCAATATTTTGACGTGGTTAAAACCCTGAGAGAGGGAAACAGTCCACGGCCTGCGCCAACGTGGCTACTACAGGCAATTTATTAATAAAATAATGAAAATTTACATAAGCTTCTCTCATGCACGCTGAACCTACAAATGACCCTCCATGCGCTTTAAATAGAATTCATGGACCAATCGGGTGTCAAGCCACGGATCAAGTGTCGGTAATACCGAGGAGAGAATGAACCGTCGGATCACTACATATCGTGACCGTCGGATAGTAAGTTACAAAATGTACAACGGTAAAGAAACACACTTTACCTAACTCTATACCTAACTCTATACTAGACCAAGTTGAACTTAACTATTTCCTATGTGTCGGAATATCCTAACAATGGCATGTAACTCCAATAATGTGATGGCAATTGACTCCGATGCAGATTCAGTCTCCCACAAACGCAGTGACCTAAAAATTAATTTCTTTCTAGAAAATTTGTAGTTTTGTAATAGTTATATGTTTTTGCGATTGATGAATCACTATTATTACAATTTAATTCTTTCAACAAATTAATATAATTTTTTTTAGCTAACTTTAAAAAAAAAATTTAAAATTTAAAAAGTTTAAATAAATTAATTTAAAATTTAAAACATTTACACATATATCATACATCTTCTTATGCACGTAAATATTTAACCATAATGCCATACATGTATTTTCTGCGCGTAAATATTTAACCATAATGCCATACATGTATTGTTCTTAATTTTAGATCTCTTACCAATTTAGTTATCCAAACTTTATTTTCTTATATCCTTCTATATATCATATTTTAACTCTAAAATATAAATGTACAATCTCAACATGTACTACAATTTAGTCAAATAGTTTTGTGTGTTGCACACTCATCATTTAATAATTATAATAGTAAACATAATCAATTTTGAAAACTATTTTAACTGCACATGCAAAGTTCTATTTATATATAATCTCCTATTTACCTTACCATCCTAACCAATAATCATCACATTAACAATAATAATTATTAATATATATATTCTTATTCACCGAGTCTTATTCGCATATGAAGACTCTTAATATGTAAATAATTGGTGTTACAATACTATGGGTCAATATTCCCCGCATAAATATTAGTATGTGAACTTATCATGTGAATTTATGTGAACAATCAATTGATGAATGAGTTGAGGGAGAGGACACATATTTAGAGTTCTAGGAAGGAAACGTTGTTTGTGATGTCTTAAAATCAAGGCACAACCACCTCATTTGTGTCGAATACCTCTCACCTTGACAGTTTTGAGTGTGCATGAATAGGAAATAAAGTTTTCGTATGGGAAACCGAAGTGGAGGACAGTTCCCATCTTGTCCCTTTCTCATGGCATGTGATGGAGAGAGGATGACTATCCAAGACGGGAAGGGAATTCAACAAGAAAGCATAGAAAGGAAGGAAACAACAAAAGGAAGTAGAATAAGAGAGCAAGAGAAGGATTTGAGAAAAAAAAAAGAGAGATTAGAATAGGAGTGCAAGAGAAGGATGCAATAAAATCACATGAGAATAGAACAAGATGTAGCTAGAAGAAATCATGAAAAAGGAACATGCTAAAGTAGTTGTGGAATAAAAACATCCCTAAGTTGTTGAAGAATGTAACTAATGTCACTCTTCTTAATTGTACTTGAGTCAAGATGTAATTAATTTATCAAAAGAAATAAAAAGAAATTTTATTATGAAAGAAATTGACTTATTAAAGCATGGGTTTCAATCTTGGGTCAATTGTTTATAGGTCAAAGCGTCCATTGTAGGCTTCTAGGGTTTATGTCAAGTGTTTTTGTCCGTGTCATATTGTAATAGACCCTTCTTGGGTGTTATTTGTTAAGAAATAAATTGATATTAGTGTAAAATATGTGAATTAGGCCTCGTCTACCAAGTCGGCCTAATTTAGCGGCAAAATCTCCTATTTAAAGGCAACTACACGACCTCATTTGAAACAATCCCTCATAAAGTTCGATGTGAAGCTTTTGGGCCATGAAAAGTGTGAAATTCAAGGGAACAAGAGGAAAGGTCTAATGAAGGATAAGGAAAACACTATCAAGCATAATAAGTCAAAATTCTCTCTCTCTCTCTCTCATGTGTGAAGTTGAGCTTTTGGAGGGGCCAAAACTAGAGTGCTGAAGCTGGGCCGAAATTTTGAGTTGGTAGGGGTCGAAATTCTAGATTGTTGTTGGGTCAGGTATGGAGAAGAAGAGACTATGGAAGGTTATTTAGTTATATTGAAAGGATGACTTGGTGGAGGATCAAGGTATTTGGATCTAAGGACTTGGTTTATCTCAAATTAAATTTTCCACTGGAAGAGTTTGACTGGATTTTCCGCTATATATGGGTTTTAGCCCTGGCAAAATGCCTACATTTGTTGATTTTAATCTTTGTGTTTTGATTTTGATAATTGCTTTATGAAACAAAGATAAAGAAATAACATAAGAAATTCAATACAAACTTAGAAATATCACAAGTAATTATCAACATAAGAAAATATTTCTTCCATTTTGATTTTCTAACATGGTATGAGAGATAAAATAAAAAAAGGGAAAAATACAGAAATTCGCCTAATACTTAACTCAGTGGTCAACCGTCAACATGAGATAGCATTTAAATTTTAATAGTAACTATCAATAATATACCTGCACTTCTCATTAACAACGAACTCCGCCCCACTTTTATCTGCGTCGATTCTTGTCCAACCTTCAATTAATTAACACTTATTTTTGGGATGTGGGACGTTGCCAGGTTATGCTCACCTTAATATCATTTCAAAAATAATTGATTTAATTGTCAGGTGTTTTCCCACGTTCTATGTCGTGCACATCCATTACATCATTCCATCACTTTACTTTTTTTTTTCTTTTATGTTTTATTCTTTTGAATATGCCCTCCTACCTTTCTTTTTATTTTACATTTTTCGTGATAAAGTGTAGGTGACTATGTAATTCCCTAACAAGTAGTTTAAGTAGGTAATAATTTCTTTCTAAAATATAGAGTTTTTAAGGATATTTTTAGAAAAATTTGGTTGAAATTTTTGGAAATCAAAGTTATAATTATTAACTATAAAATTTTAGGTGTTATGGAGTTTCATAAGGGGTTGAATCTATTTATACCTTCAAAATTGGGATTGGAACACTTCTAATTAAGATTTTGAAAAATTAAAAACATCTAATTCCAATGACAAAGTTATCATCCAAGCGAAATTATCGCCTCCTTAAACAAATTTAAAATTTTCATTATTAGACTGAATAAACAATAACCCAAAATTAGTTAGATATTAATTTAGTGAATTACACTACTTCATGTGGATAAGCTTATATTATTTTCTTCATATGAATGTTTGAATATATCAATTATGTAGGTATTTTTCTGCTATCTTGATAATGTTTGACTATATCAATTATGTAGATATTTTACCACTATTTAAATAAGGTTTCATTATTTCAATTATGTAAATATTTTTCCACTCACTTAATACGATAGAAAATTTTGTTTTTTCTTAGCCATCTTTAAATCAATAAAGTCTAACTTTTAGATCAAACGACTTCTGAAATGACTTCTTTCAACAGAATCTGGCGATATGACTTGAAGCAAGATTCTCATTATTGTGATTTTTTATTGTTCTCTGCTAGTTTTTCATTAAAATTAACCAAAACAATACCCTCAAAAAGGCCATTCCCTCATTAGAGTATAAATATCTATGAAATCTTTCATGTATGGCAAAGACACCTTAGAATAAACATTCTCGATTGCAAAAAATATATATTGAAATCTTTGATATAAATGCAAACCCTAATGTATCCTCCCACTCTGTTAATGAATGATGCAAACATTCTTTATAAATTGGTGAAACCCACCAAAGTCTCTCAAATGTCAAGAATAGTTAATTAATGATGCAACATTATGCGTAAGCACATTGATTACCTTATAAATATGCATATCAACAACCAAAGTAGAGCCACATCATGAATGTTACCCACACTTTTGGAATATAGTGGATGAGCCACTAGGCACTACATGATGTTCAATATTGAAATCACATGTTGAAGTCATGGAATTCTACATTCCTTAGAATACAGTGGATGAGCTAGTAGGCTCCATGTGAATTTCAATATTCAAACACCTTGTTGAAGTCATGGAAAGCTACATTTCTTGCTCTAATCCCTTAGGTCGAAGTTGTTGGGCAAATGACTTAGAAACCTTTCACCCCATTAGCCTTTGTAACATGCTCTATCAAATGTTCACTAAGGTCTTGGCTAATTGACTTCAACCATTGTTGCTTGGGTTGATTAAAAAGAAACAGGATGGTAAGAAAGAGATAAAATATTAATGCCATAATAGAAATATATGACGTGCTACATTCAGTGGACAAGGTAATTGGGGAGGGGATGTTCCTTATTTTAGATATTCAAAAAGAGAGGTAAATTACAACTTCCTAGATTAAGTGTTGATAAGTGTTTCCAAGCTACAAAATGGTTATTAGGATTATAAGATGGTTATTAACATTATTAAATGGTTATTATCAAAGTATATAGCTTTACTAAGCCGTACTAAGCTAATTATTTATCTTTACTAAGTAAATATCTACCAAGAAAATAAGGCAAAGATATAACCCGAGGAAGAAGGAAAGGAGATAAACTACCTAATGATATTTGTATGTTAGTATTTGGTTTTCATGTTTTAAATCAATATTAATTTAAATTTTTGTAAGGCTCTCCAAATTACATTCACAACAAAATAATAATACAATATAAGCACAGGAAGCTATGTCTTAAGATAAATAATCTATCTTGGACATGCATCTGTTGGTTGAGTGAATATATCAACCACACACCAATCTAGGAGGATAACTAGTTGGATGTAATCTCTCAACCAACTACCCTTAAATAGACTCATAAACACTAGGAACAAAGTCATGTACATAGAAAGAATTACAAATAAGACAAGTAAGAACTATATTTTTCAAGTACCCCCCTTAATGACTACTTATCTCGATCTCAGTCGACAAATTATAGATGTCGGCATGGTGTTTACAAGCATGATAAAATAGAATGTGTTGATGTCCATATAAAGGAACAACCATCCACCAGAATGCATGGGTACCAATTGCTACAACCACTAGTCTACTAGAATTTCCTTCATGTACATGGTTCAGTCAACCATTATATTTGCATACTTGTAGTTGTACCTTTAAGTACCCCTCCATCATTATCAATCTATATTTTCTTGTATCACCCATAACCATGCAGTGGGTTTTATCGGCTTACCCTAAACCATGCTTAGGGTTTTGTTAGCTACCCTAAACCATGCCAATGATTTCCTCAACTAACCCTAAACCATGCTAAGGGAATCCTTGTCCACGTCACTCTTCCAAGTGGTTTCTGGCTTACCACAAACCTACACTACTGAGTGGTTTTTGGCTTGCCACAAACCTACACGTACAAAGTGGCTTTAAGATTACCACGAACTTCATGGGGTTGCACATGCCTCATAAGGCTCATATCACAATTGACTCAAGCACAATACACACTTCAACTTGTGGAGTTACCAAGTACATAATTTCCAAGGAACACTAAGAAACATTACATTTTCTTACTAATACATGTGTGATTCACATTACAATATAATATTTACTCTTCTTTATTATTCCACACACAATGTTTTTTAGTTTTGTTGTCAATCCTTATTCAACATCTCCTAATGTTGCCACAACCTCTATCTCGTGCTATTCTTTGACAAAAATCAAAAGAGTTCTCTGCTATGTCATTAACGCCTTCATCCACATTATTCATAGTAATATTGGATATCCATACATTCATGTCATTTGTTAGAGTAGCCAACTCTAGCAAAATAACTTCTTATCGAGGTGGTCAATCTCAATATGTATATTTATTTTAATTCCAAGATACTTTCACGAAAAAAAAGCCAATTTACCCAAGCATGCACAAATAACCATGCTTTCAAGAAAACAATTGAATTTCTATATGTTCTTTATATAGACAAAGATGATGAAGAGAAATGTATTGAAAAATAAAACATTATTGGATGATTTGTTATGTCTATGATCTATATATCTATTGTTTCCTAAAAAATGACTCTCCTCGATGATTCCTTGGTCCTAAAAATTATTTATTATAATCCAAGCAATCCACTAATTTTCATACCTCCTACAGCTATCCCATCGAACATGCAAAATTGACTAGGAGACAACGGTTTCTCACTCTGTAGAAGATGTATAATGTAGTCTAACTGGCCATTAACATCACCTACCAACCAACATTGTAATTTCTATTGATTTCCAGATAGTTGGCCTTGAATTCACACACCAAACACATTGATAGGAGCAACATTTGCAATTTCCCTTCACTGCAAGAAGAATTAATAACATTTGTCAAGCAGAACCATCATCTTCAATGCAGTACAATTTTCCCTTCTAGGGTGGATGCGGAAAAGGGAGAGGCTTATAGTCTAAATCATCGATATTTACTCACACTAATTTATTCTACCATTACACATTACCATTGCTAGTGATCTCCACTAATCGACACACTACTCTTAATGTGGCTCTTTTAATGCAGAGAATCCATCTTACTCGAGTTGCTCCAAATATCAAAATTGGTTAAGCACTCAAACTACTAAATTGTTGCATGCTTGATGCACTACAAGCAAACCCAACTGGTCCCTTCTTAAGATTCATAAATTTGATGATGGTAAATAAGAATGTTGGAAAGGAAATCCATTATAGCACCAATACTAAATAATTCCACTGCGACTCAAAATTCCAAAGTTTGCAGCCCCTCATTACAGGAATTTTGAGGTCTAAAATGGGCCTCCTAAGGAAATTATAAAATAATAGTGGAAATAATAAAATAAGATTAGATTATATTAGATTACATCATCACATTTTAGAGGTAAAAAGAAAAAAAAAAATTCAACTCATATTTTCAACTTATCTCCCTATGGATTTACTCAAGTTTTGAGCAGAAAAACTTGTTGGATGAAAAATTTGATTCCTCATCGAAGGAGTACCCATGTTTTATACTTTCGATGGACCCTGCTACACAAAAAATGAGAAATGCATGAAAAACATGATTGCAATCACATTTTCTCATGTATTTCTCATTTTTCATATACGAGGGTCCATCGAAAGTATGCAACATGGGTACTCCTTAGATGAGGAATTAAATTTTTCATCCAATGAGTACTCCTACTCTAAATGTGAGTAAAACCTTAGGGAGATAAGTTAAAAATACTAGTTAAACAAGTAGTTTTCTTATTTTATTATTTTTTAATCTTCTTTGTTGTTAATATATTGGAGACTATGAATTTATAGAGTATAAGTGGGAACTTTAGCACCCCATTTGACGAAAAGTTAGATGTAATGGATGTTTAAGTACACCATCAATATTTCTTTAATGTTTTACTAATTGTGCATAATATTAGATTATATCTATCTAATTCTAGGTCTATAAGGGAATTTATCATGGAATGAGAGGGATCAAATCCCTTGAGTTGCAAACTTTCTTGTACAATATTATCAATTAATTAATGTTTTTTATATTAGTAAGTTAAATTATTTATAATAATTTATAAATCATTTACAACAATAACATTAAATTAATATTTATATTAAATAATCACAAATTAATTAATACTTTATTACTGTAAACACCTTAATATTTAATAATTATGTAGATCAAGAGAGTTCATAAATGTTAAAAAATTACATAAGTTAATGAAGTAGTGTGTACGCAACAAACACAAATTGTCCATTTGGTTTTAGAATTAGATAAAACATAAAATAAGGATTATGCTACACGTTTGTATCATGTTTCTATTAATCTCTAGGTATTTTTTCTTTTTTTCTTTTAATATAGAGGAGTCGAAAATTGGGTTGGTATTATACTCATGTGACACAAGGTCGATTCCAACCTCTACCATTATAACCTCTAGGTGCCTATGCATGCCCCTTCTGCAAGCACGTGTGAATTGCAACGATTTGAACATCATAACTCCTTACAGATTATGCTTCATTTTCACACCCATTGCTAATTGAAATTCCTCTAGAAGGTCTTCTATTTCAAATGTTTGTGAAAATTTATTTTATATCGTTTAGTTGTCCCTTAACATCGTGTGGAGGAAAAAATAATAAAGTGAGAGTGCATCTACAAATTAAGAACTCTAGTTGGGAGGAAAAGAAGAGGAATAAATAAGGAGTCATTAATATAGTTTAAACCAATTACCATTATTTGCATTGGAATGGAGTGAATTTTATTAACATTGTCATTGTATTTTAATAGAAAATAAAATGAGAAAATGATGTAACATAGAAATCTCTAAAATGTTTCTATGTTTGTATGAGACACTTTATTGAATCTGTAACAACGTCCTCCCATATCTACCCAAGTAACTAAACAACGAGAGTAAACATGTGAGGAGAAGTTACTATGATATGATTCGACCTCCTAAGTCACCTTAAGGAAGTGTAACCGATGGAAACAAACCATACATACTTTCCACATCAACAACATGACTGCCAAGAACCATCCCAACCTCTCAAGTAACTAGCCCCTACGTCCCAATGAGTTTTTAGACTATTTAACTCTTGAACGCTCCCTTGATATCAGAATGCATATGTCTAGGAGGCTCTAGACGCTCCTACAACATGGGTATGCTAGTGTCTATGGAGTTTTTGCCTAGTGTTGTGCCTGTGTCCCTAGGATTTGAGCCACTTTTTCAGGCCCACAACCTAGGTCATTGCCCATAACTGAATGACACCCTCATATATGAAGTATAACAACAGAATAATGATACAAATGAAATTACTTGAACAAGGACTTGACTAGACCCCTACTAGCCATGACAAGATTTTTGTCAAACATATCACAAATATGTAATCTACAGGTTTAAACAATATATATGAGCATAGGGGTATCATATTTAGCTTATAATTGCTAAGAAGCATGGATCCCTTATATCATTAGCTGCATTATCATCTGTTAGGTCATAGATACATTCCTCATTCATTTACGAACCAAAGCATGTGGAGAGCCATACATCATCACTGCCATAATACATGCTTATAACCAACATAATAACAAAAAAAATATCAAGGATGCATCAGCCATATAATCTGCATATAAACCAATATATTTATACATAATATACGAAGGAAATAACCTCTTATTAGTGAATGCAAAAGCCAACCCAAGATGGGACTACCACATTCCACCTGACCATAGAATGACTGAGCCAATTCTTTCTTGAACCATTCACCCATGTTCCATATTCGAAGCACAAATGTGGGACTCAAACGAAAAGAACTAACCAAGGCATACCAAGGGTAGACCAGCTCACCCTTATCAATATAAACCATGCTTTGCCACAATCCACACCAGATAACTAGGCTAAAATAATATACATGCAATAACAAGATTTACCATGATCTCCACCAGATCACTAGGTCCAAAAAAGCATGGATGCCACTATGTTTCTCCACCTACACTGTGAGGAATTTTCCTATCTTCTAGTCTCTCATGCTTTACTGCAATCCACACCAGATCACTAGGCTCTAGACTAAGACTCACTCTACACGCTTTATTGCATATCCATCTCGAGATTACTAGGCATGATGGAGAGCGCCCACCTCTAGGATTTACCATATATCCTTCCATGCACAGGCAAAGGATTCCAAGGCCCACCAAGGCACACAATACCTTTATTTACCATAACCCACCATCTAGTTCAGGTGTCACTATACCAATGGATTTACCACGATCCACAGTCTGGTTTAGGGATCAGTGTTATGAGGAAATCTAGTGTCCAGTCAGAGCTGCTAGTCCCACTAAGATAGGTATCTATCTTAGAAACAAACAAACCAAAGTTACTTTACTTTTCCTTTATGAGAAATAGATGAGAGGGAAGCAAAGGGTACCAACCTCATTCTTTCACTTGGTTCCTTGCCTGTTTCCTCTCCCTTCCGACAGATCTTTGCCGCTCCTTCCTTGCTTACCCTGCTTCAAATAGCACCTGTAAAGTCAAAGCAGCATAATACTATCAAAGTACAGATATCTACAACCATAAACAATATAGGACTCGATATATATTGACCACACAAATGCATATATCATCAAACATAAAATAATGTGGAGGAAAACTTGAATAACTTTATTAATAGAAAGAGTAGAAGAGAGGATTACAACCCATTGATCTGACCCAGTGTCATCCTCCCAGCATGAAAGCCCTTCTTCACCTCATGAAAAGCTTAAATCACCCAACACTATGATATTCCACCAAGAAACCAATAACACTTCCTTACAAAATACAAGATTCCAGCCTCCTGGATCTCTGGGATGAGGGATCCATATATAGATCTTTGTAGGGGGGTGAGTCAGCTTCTAGGATTTTGATTAGTGTCCTCTCTCTGATAGTTCTTGGTTCCACTTGGAGATTCATGGTATCTTACTCATCCCTGGGTGAATTCAGAGAGGCAAGTATCACAAGAGAAGTTTCTGGAAGATTTCGTGATCGTCCACCTTGCAAACTGTCTCTGCCATTTGTCTACTCTCGCCCATCACACCTTACAGAACGGCTTTCTAGTATGCATCACACTTTTTGCATGTAGCAGGTGAGATGTATTGCACCCATAGCACTGAGCAATCTGTATGGTCTAGTTTTGACCAGTTCTGAGAAGTTTTCCAAGGAGAAATTCTGGAATATATGAAACAACACTTTTAGGGACTAAGAATCCCTTGGTTTATGGACATATATTATTGTGGTTGCATTGCCCAAATATGTCTATAATAGTTGCCCCCTAAAGAATGAGGTCAAAAATCTTTTGATGTCAAGTGAAATGCTTTATCATGAGGATCCGAGTTTTTTCGAACTGGAAGGCAACCTGTAATAAGATACAATACAATACATTATCTTCATAATATTTTCATGATCTAGCTAAGGCAGGAATTCCCATGCTTAGCTTTATAAATTCATTTTCATGTACATAGGATAGACAACCGTCTGTGTGGTAGAGTGATGATTCTAATAGAGCCATCATCCTTTGATTCGGATGACCATCTGTGTAGCAATGTTGTACATTTGATGTCTTTTTTTTCTTGAATATATCGCAGCCCAGATGGATGAAACTAGATCCGGGGTCTTCAAAATTGTTCAATATTTGCTCAAACTACACGTCGATCCATGTGAAAATATGTTCTGGAGTCAGACATGGAAACACATCGCTTGATTACCAGCCAATGATGTGAGCTGTTAACAGGCACAAGAGGAATCACCGATAATGATGATGACCCTCAAGGTACGATAGTAAAATTCACTTGGTGTGAAAATGGGACTTGGCATTGAACACCATGCGAAATATTTCGGTCAAAGGCCATTGATGTACACCTATCGCCGGAAGTGAGAAACTTACCATTGAGGCATGCAAGCTTCAAAGCACTGAAAGGGTTGTTCCTAGGTCGACTTCTTGGATAATGAACTGTTGTCGACAAGAAGTGACCCGTCGTAGGAGGGCCTTAATGAATCCCACATCTGCAACACAAAATGGAGCAAATGATTTTGTGGAGGTGAAAAAGATCTAATGATACAAGGTTCAAGGTGGTGGTCATGAAAGAATGAAGGGTAAAGGTATTGCAATGGATGAGACACAACTGGGCTGGTAAATTCTGTGAGCGACTTCTCTTGAACATATCGGCGACACTGAAATGGATTGGTAGCATTAACCCCAAAGATGGATGGTACGGTGGACCAATGGTAATATGACCGATGAAAGGAATAACCCAACCTGACTCAATCATGGTGATGGAGTGAAAGTGTCATGTTCAAGAGTGACTTGCTACCAATAAAGTTTCTTCATGTTTTCTTCCCAATTTTTCTGCAGTCATTGCTGACCAGTACCTCTTTATTTTTATCAAGCTTGAGGAGGATAACATATTCTTGTTCTATAATTTTCCCTTCAGGAAAACCCGTCGCTATGTTTTAACGAGCGTAGCGACAGTGAAACTCGTTCTTGTCTCCATGGACAAGTTTTTTGCTATTGGTTTTAACGAGTTTAACGAAAAATATAACTCAGTTCTTTTTCAATTTTAGAGAGTCTAAAAAGGGATGGAAAGGAAACTCCAGTAATCCTTTTTCATCATATAATTCCTTAAATCTAAAAAAGCATAAAATAATATGAAAGGGATATTTTTTCAATAGTTTTAACGAGTCGAATAAGATAAGCGCTCGATCTTTTTGTGTAATGATCCCTCAGGTCCAAAAAGATTAAAATATAGAGGAGGGATAGCACTTCCGATAGCTTTAACGAGCTGGAAAGGTCAATTGCTTGGCAATCTTTTCATATTTTACGAGTCAGATGAAAATAGCTTAAAGGAGACTCGTTTTTTTGAGGAAGGAGTGATATTTTTGGGTAGTAGCTGATTCCGGGTAAGGTTTGGAATTTTCCAATCACAACAGTGTTAAGAGGATGGGTAATAGAATCACTCGTCGTAGCTGTTCCTCAAAAGTGTAAACAATCTAATGGAGGAATGTGATCGGCTAAAATAGAGTGAAGGTGATGGTAAGAACACAACCAAGGCTCAAAAGCTGATGATAATGCATTCACAATGGTTATTTACGGGAAGTTGGTTCATTTTTAATGAGCTTAAACTCTGGGGGAACATTTTCTCCTTACATACGTTTAATTTTTAACGATCTTGAACTTTGCATAAAACTGCTTGTGCGAGTCGTATAATAAGGATGACTCATCGATAGGTTAAATTTTTATGGAGCTTGCACCATTCAAAACTTTGCTCTGTATCCTTTCTTTATGTAAGCTAGGAACGACAAATCCTACGAGTTTAAAGGGTTGATAATATACAAACTAAGAAAATAAATGGCAACTTTTCACTTTCATGTGAAAAGGTTTGCATGCCCCCAAGTATAATAAAGTAGAGTTTCCAGGTTACCCATCAATTTGCAGACAAAACATTTGTTCTATCAGGAAATTCCTACCTCTTATCGTACAAAGTACAGTTTCCAGGTTACCCTTCAATTTGCAAACAGACCATTTGCTCTGTCAGGAAAGGCATACCTTTTGACGGAGGTATCTTATTCCAGTCTAATCCCATTTTCCTAAATGGAAGGGTGTGTCAAACTAGTCATATTCCTACACCGGAAACCCACCTTATACCTGAGGTTTTCCTGCCGAAGCAGACCAGGCTGCATGCCCCCTGGGTTTTAGTCATGACCACTGAATTACTCGTGCTCTTCAGGTGGATGGACTGGAGATTGATGAGACATTCCTTGCATGAAAAGACCAGTTAAGGATGACATTTGACTATTAGCTATGTGTGAGCTAGGGAATGAAAGCTCATCTTAGAGCTAGACCACTCTGCCTTCATGCGGAAAACACATTACCTGAAAGAGTGAGGAACAATGGCTCCCATGTTATAAATATAGTCACGCCCAAGGAGTACATTATAATCTAGAGGTCCTTGGACTACCATTACATTCAGATAAATGGTTTTCCCTCTCAAATTTATAGGCAAATTTGGAAGGATCCCTAATGGTCGACTGGTTCCTTTGTCGAAGCATGTCAGATTTCGTATCTCAGGCAAAAGCGATGGCGAACCAATCGCTTTCCAAGCAGTTGAGGAAAGGATACTCACAAAAGCCCCTTCATCTATGATAGTATCGACCACGACCATTCAGTAAGCTTATACAATGATTTAGAATGGTACATTAAATGGTAGTTGGGGTCTGCCTAGTAGATTCCAGTCGAAGGAAACAACTAGGTTGCTTGGATGTGGGACCGAATAAACAGCCAGATATGACTCTGACAAACTTCCTTCCTGCGGTAAAGGAACGGGTAGATTTCCCCCATGTTCATCGAAGTCTGTGTTTATGAAAATAATTTGAACGGTGTTGTTCTAATTCTCTTCAGTGACTGTATCATCTGAAGGTGGGCCTTCCGAAGACAAGACTGGGTCGATTGCCACCTCGACCTTTTGACTTTGGTCCGGTATGGACTTAGAGGGTTTATCTTCAATGTAGTTTCTTTGACTAGCCACAAAGTTGTGTCAGTTAGATTTTCAACTAGCAATGGACTCGGCAAGAGTTTCTTGTACCCAAGAGGAAGCTGTAGTAGTGAACCAGGACGGTTATCGAAGAATCTTTTAGCTTCGTCTGGGAAGGAACAATGGTGGATGACATGATTGCCTTCACACAGTTTACAAGGAAATTTATATTTTCCTTTCTGTCCAAAGACTTCATTTTCACTAGTTCATGGCGTACTCTTAACATGATCGTGAGAGGTTGACAACACTGGATTGTGTAAACGAGGAGACCAATTCCTTAAGATCCGAGGGATGCAAGGACAATCTTTATGATAGTGGTCTCCTTTGCAAATGACACATGGATATTTAGGTTTGGATGGTGCAGTGTGTGGATTTTCGCTAGACGATGCATGGTTTCCCCTTTTTGCCTTTGGCTCCTTCTTCTTCGTTTCTTTCTCCTTCCCTTTCTTCTTCTTCTCAGTTACTTGGTTTTTAGCTTTACCAGCTTCACCAAGTGAAGCGGAAGGAGGGGAGGGAGAAACAAGCAAAGCAGAAGGTTGGGGGGTAACTCTAGTATCATCTAGTTGCTGACTTGACTGCTCAAGAATTGCGGTGGTTTGAACGACAGAGGTCGAGAAGAGACATATTGGCAAGCTGATTGTTAGTCTTGGGAGGGACAATGTGGCCATATGATGTGCACCAACATCTCCCCAAGAGGAGAAAGGACTAGGATTTCCCCCAAGGGGAAATCCTTGGTTGGTGGACTCCACTTTTCTCAACCTAAGACCAACAAGGGAATCGTGACATTATTCCGCATAAAATAAATTTTATGACACTTTGAAACAACTTTCTTTTTAAATTTTTAGGAGTCGAGAAAAAGCTAAAGATGACTCTAGTCGCCTTCAACCTTTAATGAGCCTGAAGTGACAAGTGCTCAGATGGACCTTTTCCTTTAAGGAGTCCAAAAAGGAATGAAAGAGACTACTCTAGAAGTTTGGACAAAGGGATTACCAAGCCAATCGCAAAACTGCAGAATACTTTTTATGGTACGGAAGTCAATCTTCCCAAACGCTGTGTTCAGTGCATTGTGATCGATAGAGAAGCAGACACGTCTTCCTAAGGATAAGGGATATATCCTATTGTGGTCTCCTAATATATACTCGACGGTACATGGGAGCACAAGTCCGTACTGGAACTTGTCATCTCAAAGAGGAGGAATCACCCAACCTACGATGAAAGCGATTGTTACCAGGCTTTACGACGCCGGAATACATCTCTAGTGTAGACTTCTAAATGTTGTTCGTTAGGTTCCAAAGCGTATTTATGTTCATTGAATTTATTTTACAGTTGATCTTTCTTAAGATGTTTTCCTTTTAGGTTCACCGCATGATGTAGATATAAAATTCCTAAAATTCAATCAAAGATGATAAACAATCATTTAATCTTCTTTTTCTAGTGAAAATCCTAGCTACTGAGGAAAGAGAAATGAGATTCTTTCAACATAGAGCAGAGACCACACACTAGATGCACTGTCCTAATTCAAAATCAACAAGCAGTCTAAATGCAAATGCACATGCATGTATTTGTTTTCCACCTTCTTAATGTGTGAATGAAAAAAAGAATTATGAGTACAAATTTGAATTATCTTTTCAAAGTGACAGTACTAACAATTATCTCTTCAAAAAAACGAAAGGAAAACAATGACGACACTTTGTGATTTTGAATTGAAAACTGCTTTTGACACTTGAAAAACCACTAATTCAAATCAACTACAAGAGTAATAGTGTAATCGACCATCAGGAATAATAGGATTCTTTTCTTTGACTGAAAACGACACTTGTGACACTTCCAAATCAAAAGACGACAGTTTGATTAAGCTACTTCTTTGTAAAAGAGAACTATAAATGGCGAACAATACATAAAAACATTCACAATTATTTGTACAATGGAAGCCGGATAATGCAAAGGAAGGGAGTTTCCACAGTGGTATACTTATCACAGACAACAAAACTCCTAAATAAAGTTGAAGAGAGTGAAGAAAAAACCAAAATTTGGATGCAGAAACAGTCTTATTTGATGATCGCACCTGTAACACAGGGAAACAGGGATGCATCTCACCTACTCCACACAAGAGGTGTGATGCATCTAGTTTTCCAACAGGAAAAGGTGCAATGGTCTAGGGATGAGACTTCAACTTGGCTTTTGGTCACAGTTTGCAACTCAGTTCAGGGATTTAGCCCGAGCTAATGATAGTCAGTAAATATAAATCACAGGGTCTTATCTAATGAGATTGCTTGAGCTACCACCAGGGCAATTAGGATGTTTGCAAATCAATTGGTGAGCTTATAAACAAAACACAGAGATATACTGAAGCGACATTGATCTACTTTGCACTTGCATAGAAAATGCAGTTCGAAGGCTAGCTGGCTTAACTTGAGGCTCCGTCTGCAGTTTATAAAGCAAACAAATATGGACAAGCAAACAAGCTATTCGCTCCCCAGTGGAGTCACCATTTCGTTATCGGGAAATCTAGTGTCCACCCAGAGCTGCTAGTGCCACTAAGATGGGCAACTATTTTAGAAACAAACAAACTAGAGTTACTTTCGTTTTCCTTTATGAGAAATAGATGAGAGGGAAGCAAAGGGTACCAACCTTAGTGTTTGACTTGGTTCCTTGCTTGTTTTCTCTCCCTTCCGACAGATTTTTGCCGCTCCTTCCTTGCTTACCCTGCTTCAAAGAGCACCTGTAAATTCAAAGGAACATAACACTATCGAAGTACAAAGATCTACAACCATAAAAAATATAGGACCAGTTATATATTGACCACACAAACGCATATATCATCAAACATACAAGAATGTGGAGGAAAACTTGAATAACTTTATTAATAGAAAGAGTAGAAGAGAGGATTACAACCCATTGATCTGACCCAGCTTCATCCACCCAGCATGAAAGCCCTTCTTCACCTCATGAAAAGCTTAAATCACCCAACACTATGATATTCCACCAAGAAACCAATAGCACTTCCTTACAAAATACAAGATTCCAGCCTCCTAGATCTCTGGGATGAGGGATCCATATATAGATGTTTGCAGGGAGGGTGAGTCAACTTCTGGGATTTTGATTAGTGTCCTCTATCTAATAGTTCTTGCTTCCACTTAGAGATTCATGATCTCTTACTCATCCCTGGGTGAATTTAGAGAGGCAAGTGTGATAGGATAAGTTTTTGGAAGATTCCATGATCATCCACCTTGCAAACTGGCTCTACCATTTGTCTGCTCTCGCCCATTGCACCCTATAGAAGGGATTTCCAGTATGCATCACAATTTTTGCATGTAGCAAGTGAGATGCATCACACCCTTAGCATTGAGCAGTCTGTATGGTCAAGTTTTGACCAGTTCTGAGCAGTTTTCCATGGAGAACTTCAGGGAGATGATGTAATCAGCTGACCTTTTTCCTTTAGAGTATGAAACAACACTTTTAGGGGCTAAGAATCCTTTTTTTTATGGACATATATGATTGGGCTTGAAATTCCCAAATATGTCCATAACAATCAGTAGGGCATGTGTTCTTTCTTTCGTAGATCCACCTCACTCAACTTCAAATCCATTCGATAATCCAGCCCAACCAAAACATGAGAACCCATCACACCATGGCTATCCGGAAATGCCAAGGCTAGGATGAAAACATTGTCACACATAGAAAAACCCATGCAATGACAAAAAAGAACCACATGCAATACCATGCATGCAGAATCTAGTAGGGAAAACACACATGAAAATTGATACCTATAAGGAATCCTATTGTAGTTGCTTGATCCTCCCCTTCCTTGTTTGCTCCTTCCTTCCTCTTTCCTTCCAATGTCAAGTGCTCCAAGAAGTGTCTAAGTGCCCAAGAGTATGAGTGGGAGAGATAATAGAAGAGAGTTCCACCAAAAACTTGTCAAAATCTTTCCCATTGATCCTCAGAAGCATTTTTATCAATGAGGCCTCTATTTTCTTCATTTTCCATTATTTCCGTTGAATTTCCTCATCAGATGAAACCTATGATCTTTCACCTTTGTTTTCTCCTAATTTCTTTTATCTTCAGAAATAAAATGTCAATAAATGCCTCATGCATTTCCAAAGCCTTTGTCATTGAATTTTCCGATTTCTTTAGCCATAGTAAACCGAATGAACACCCACACTAGGATGTCTTTCCCAAATTTCATCTTGGAATACCTGTCCCATGACTGTGGCCTTATATATTTTTACATGGATTTTTAACTAGGATTATTACTGAACCCTCCACCTTGGAGGAACACTGTACTCAGTGTTCAATGACACTTATAACTAGAAAGGCCATTGGAAACAAAACATACTACCCATGGAGATTTATAATAGCTCATTGTAGTATTTACAATGAGCAATGTTGAAACATGAAAATCGTGTCGTTTACTAGAGTTTTATAACATAGATAATTATAATATTTACTATAATAACAATGTATACAAACATACACATTTTATTCACCCAATAAATAATCATATTGTCTATGGAGCTTTAAAAATCTAGCTCGATACAATATTTACAATAATACACAGATATACACATATAAAAGGATACAATGCTTTCATCTGCTAGAAGGGAATCCAGAGTCTCACACCTCCACCCTAAAAGCAATACCATGATTCACCTCCTTCCTAGGAAGTACAAAATGCACTGCAAGGTCAAATCTACATCCAATGTCCATCACTATAATCCCCTCAATGAAACATTACTGTCTCATTGTTCCAGGGTGCACTCCCAATGTGCATTTGATTCCATATATCAAAGCTAATGACCAAAACAAATATATCCTTGGCTTTCCATTTCTTCTACAGGGTCCCTCGAGCAATTAGGTCAACTAGGGAAAATTTTAAGAATGGAAGTTTATCGTAAATTTTAGCAACCTTGGCGAATCTTACTAGTCCCTAATATCTAAATTTTAAAATTGTGGATGATAATTTTGTAAAAATGTTTATATTTCTAATTATTTTATATTAGAAAATATACACAATTGGCGATTTTTAAGGTACAAAAAAGTATACTATAAAATTTGGGTGAATTCATTTTTATAAAAATGTAAATTGGCGACTATTTTTTTGGAAAAAAACATGGAATATTAGCCCACCTGCGAATATTAGCTGCTAAATTTTTTCCTGGGGTCCCCCCTTCTGTGTTCTCACTCACCTTCTAAGTTCCCTACCATCCTTTATCCCAGGCGAACCATCCCTTGTCAAGGCTTCCTTGCATCGGAAGGTCGAAAAACTAAGGCATATACCTACCTAAAACAATAATACAAGTCATAGCATGCTCATGGGAATCAATGGACACAATTGGGCACCAGTGTCCCATAATGGCCCTGCTCTTGAATACTTTACCAGCATACTTCTTCCTAGTCCAATTCCTTTTGATGTTGTTGCTAATCCTTATCATCAGTTTAGACCACCCAACCTAGGGATTTCATGCTTTTCTGTACAAAGCACATAATTTCCATTATTATCAAAATAAATTCACATCATGCATCATCGATGGCATGTCAATAAGGTACACTTGCAATCATGTTCACTTCCTATCACAATAAGTCAAACTACCTCTTGACCAAATCATCATAGATCAAAATCATAAATCACATGTAACCATCATAAACCAAAATCATAGATTACTTGTAATCATCATAGACCATAATCATAAATGACATGCATAATAAAACTAAAATAAACTATTATTGGTCTAAGGGGGCTTGACCCAGGTTCAGAGTGGGTTGCACACCAATAGAACCCTCAACCATTGGCCCTATCGACAATAAACTTCAAGCAAATCATAGTCTCACCCGAAGTGGTTATGGCAGACTGCAAAACCAGGTTTCCACAAGCAAAAGGATATGTGCATTGTTGTGTCTATGCATTTACTTATGTTTTCTACCTACCTACAATTTTGCATACATGAGTCAGTTTGCGTTGATTATTAACATCACATAATTACTCTTATCGCATTAAATAACATAAAACAATATAAATTGTATTGTTTCACATAATTCATTAAAAAGCATTCGTAATGATAATAACAACAACAGAGAATGAACATAGAAAGATACATAATATTTCGCCAAAATTACTCTTTATTAATAAAGATCTTCAATACATATAATCCTTCGACCTGCACAACCAGCTACAGGTGGTCTGCGCACTCAGCAACAAACTCTTCCAGGCCTCCATGCACTCAATTACGGAGCCTTCCTGAAAAGTATAGATTGAATGCAAAGGATCACTTTGCTTGTGATCTTCTATCATTACATGATTCTATCACAAAGTACTACATCTCCTTATATACACTACATCATTACAAAAACCATGGCCCATATACCATGTATTCAACAAATCCATGACTAATACCCGAAATGCATTACAAAATAAGGCATTTTTGACCGACCCCAAAACCCCTAAACATTGCGCGATGAATAAACTTTTCCAGCTATGCATGCTCGTTCCTCAAAATGTAGAGTCTTTGACCCAAAACTTGGACCAATTTTGGTTGCACCCAACAAGCCTCCAACACTCACCTGTGACATGTCCTCATGCACTAAGCTATGGTTCCTTTGATCTTCACTACAATCCCATTTTATACTACACTATAATGTTGGACTGTCTCTGCCATTTATTTCTCTTGTTTACACGTATCTTCTAGAAATGCCTCTGTGGTTGGGCCAACAACATTCTACAATATCTTTGCTTCCCTTTTCTTTAATTCTTTGAGCATGAAGTCCAATTCTTGAGATGGTTTGAGCACCTCATCTTGCCATGTCTGAGTCATTTCTTGTAATATCTTCTCCCTCCTCGAAAGCTCGTCTATTTGATTTTGGAGGTTCTTCCCTTTATTAATGCTAACGAGTCTCTACAAGACTGTTAAGGACTTTATAGTTTCTAGGATCTTGTCACACTACTTCTACTTCACCTATAATTCTTCCTTGATTTTCTGGATGTTTGGATCCTTCTGGAGCGAGGTTCAAATCTACATTGTCATCCAATAGCTCCCCACAATCCTCCACTATGTTAGGGATTCCTTTCAATGCTACCTTTAAATGTTTATGTCTCTACTCCCATAATTCTAGTTGTGTGGTTGGATGTAGCCTTATTTGTAGCTCTAATATCTGCACTTCATATTCAAATTTGAGCTTCCCTAATGCATTATTCGATTCCTTGATCGTGAGGGCAAGCTTCACAACCTTTTTTGCTGGTGGTTCCTCATCACCGATCTTCACGTCAGGGACTGTGTTGCAACCCTCTTGGATGGATTTTCCAACTACTCTTGTCACTAAATTGCATCATATATGTGCTTAGCCACCTCCAACTGCTTCTTCAGAGTAGCCTTCTCCTTTTCCATCTTCATTGTCATCATCGAGGTTCGCTACTCCCGCTCCTTGAGCTTAGTTTATAAACTTTGTTGGAATTCATGTAGCATTTGAATGGGAAGAATATTTGTGCTGACATTCTTCCATGCTTTGGCTCGTTCTTTGTCCTCCAGCGAGTACTAGTGAAGTGCCCTATCTAGCACCTATAAAACTCTAACATTGAATTATGTTTCTATCCTTTGCTCTCCCTATAGTGACTGGGTTCTTAGTTGTAGTTGTTTTTCCACTTGTAGCAACTCCTTCAGCTCTATGATGCCTTTCTAGACCTCATCCAATATCATTCTATATCAATCATCAATTATGTCCCAGGTCTCTGTCATGATCTCCTAGACCTTCACTCTGATCTCGTCGATATCCCCATCAAAGAGGACAACTGTTTCTATGCCCTTGGATTTAACTGACTTCTACTTTTTACTCTTGCATGTCATAGTTAGGTATCTCCTTCTAACAATGAAAGGTGACTCCTCCGATCCTCCTACATTACTGAGGTGTTCCTCTTGTTCCTGCTCAGTTTCCTCTATTTTCAGCTCTACATCCTTTCTACTTGTACCTACATCATGTGGGGTACCCTTCTCTGTTCCAACTACTCCACCAAGTAGGAGTCATCCATTCCTCCAACCATTGTTGTACTAGGATGATAAAATCATCTTCAGTTACTAAGTATGGCAACGGGTGTCATGTCTTAGTTAGGTCCTTTTTTGCCTTCACATAAGCTCTGTAGAAGTCTTCTTTGAAATTTTCAATGTGACAATACTGCTTATACAAATTAGGTGACATCCTTGGATGATGATTCACCACCATTTGTAGATCCATTGCCATTACCACCAAGAAAATCCTATTTTTTGTTGCATGCGTTGGCTCCTTAGTAAACCAGAGGGAGGCATACCTAGCTTCCTCACAAACATCCACCTCGAGAAATGGAAATTGTGAGTCTTCTAGTTCTTTCCATGTGATCAACACCATAAGTTTTAACAACCAAGTATAGTGGAATGGATTCCCTTCTTCCCGTTCTTCCTTGTAGTCTATCAAAAATTCCTCGCACAGATAGGTAGCCTAGTTAAACTAGACTCCTACATTGCATTGTGCAGCCAAAGACACTACTACTACAGGCAGCTCATTGGCCCTGTCCTTCCTCATTATCTTTACTGCTAATATGTGTGTGGAAAAACACACTCCTTTGTTATCAATGGATTTGATCTCATATCCTCGTGACTTCTTCACTAAGATGAAATTTTCCTTCATAATTTGTTTCATCTCCTTATCCTTATTCTTACCCACAAATTCTTCTAGAGGGTATTTTCCCTAATAAGGCAATGCTATGCTTTTTATGATTAACATCTCATCAATCAAGATCCTCATACCTAGCCAAATTCATCTGCCGTGTGCCAGTGCGACGAGATCCGACACACAGATTGTACTGGTTATGGTTCTACCGAAGTGTGGCACATTTAGCATGTTCAAGAGGCCCATTCTCTATAATCCTACAACCCAATGGAACAACTCCAACATCATGATTCCACTATATAGGTACTAAAACTACTTTAGATACCTACTTGGTTCAAATTTAGGGTATGTTTTGTATTTTTAAACTCCGAGTCTTCCATCTTTAGCTAGGGTATCCTCCCCAACACTTCGCCCTAAAATGATACTTTCTCCGGCATCAACGAAGTAAACATGTACAACTTTCCATTATTTCTCTCCTTATTCAGCTTGGCATTTGGTTCCCTTGAGGGCATGTAAGGTGGGATCACAGTGAGAATATCTTCGTCCTCTGTATGCATACGTTGAAACTTGGCCTCCTCTTCACTATCCTTCATCTACTCAAGCACCTTCTGCTATATTGGCTTCTTTCCTTTCTGCATGAGCTTCATACCCTTATATTATTTTTTCTTCGTGTGGACATCTGTTTTTGTTTTATTCCTTGGGGATGTTCTAAGTTCCTTCGCAAAGACCTCTGTTGGTCCCTTCTCCCACTTCTTTTGTGCTTATGGTTTTGTGGGCACCTTCTTTCTCGGAAACCTTTTGCATCTTAGGTACATGGGTACCTTCACTCCTTGTGCCTCCATAATACCCACTAGTCCCTTCTTTGCAAATATTCCAATAATTTCTTCAAAAATCCTCTCAAAATTGAATTCCAACCTCATGATTTCCTCAATATTCTGTCATTTAATGTAGGTATGGGCTAGATACAACTAGTTGTGCTTCATAAATTCTCTCTTCCGATGTACCTTAATGGAAATTTCCTTTTATCGGTAGCTTTTTCCTTCCAACAACCATATTTTTGGACAAATTCAATGAACCCTTCCTCATGGAGAAATCACCTTTTCTTTGTTGTAGTTCCTTTCGATTTTGTCATATTCCTGAATATCATGCAATAATCTTCCTTCGGTGAAGTCACTTTCTACATAGTAGTTTATAGTCCCGTGCCCACTTTTAACTCTAGATGGCACTAAGGCTTCCTTCCCTTCAATTCTTAGTGTGAAGTTCTGGGGAAAGCGTTGTCCCTGTATATCTTCAATCTACTACCATCCACTCGTCCTAGAATCAGCTGGTGATTTAGCTTCACGAGTTGAACTGAACCACCATCAAAGATTTGCTTGATGATATATGGTCCTAACCAATGTGTTTTACAAGAAATAAAATCTAATTTCATGCAATAATACAATATCCCCTTCTTGGAATGTCTTCTTATTGATATGGTTTTCATG
Organism: Pinus taeda; assembly: GCA_000404065.3. Classification (NCBI taxonomy): domain Eukaryota; kingdom Viridiplantae; phylum Streptophyta; class Pinopsida; order Pinales; family Pinaceae; genus Pinus; species Pinus taeda. The sequence goes on from APFE031723278.1 coordinate 41,606, forward strand.
CCAGGATTTATTGGTTGCTTTCTGTACTTGTTGATGGAACACTACTACGAACCCGTCTTCTTCTAGAGATAGTATCTGCAACATTATTTCCTTCATAATGTTAGGGTATTCCATATCTGTGACAACTGCAATTCTCAATCTTGGCACAATGTATTCCATAGGCATAACTGCCTCTTGTCCATATACCAGCATAAACGGGTTTTGCCCTATCAATTTCTTGCATATTGTTCCATATGCCCACAACACCGTTGTAATTCTCAAATCCTAATCAACTTTGTTCAGATTACATACCTTGGTCAATGCATTCTCTAGAATCTTATTGAAAGCTTCAACTATTCCATTTCCCTAAGGATGAAAGACTTCTCTTCAAGTGATAAACCTAGAATTCCTTAGTTAGTGCTTCAATTGTCTTATTCAAGAAATGTGTGACTTGGTCACTCATCAAGATCTTCAAACAAACAAACCTGGACTGTATATATTCAAAGATGAACTTTGCAACATTTTTTGCATTGCAATCCTTCACTTGTCGTGCCTCAGCCCGTCTTGGTAAATAATTAATTACATTTATTATATACCTCACACCAATATTCTTTGTAGACTGATAGGTCCGACAAAGACAATCACCCATTTTTCAAAAGCTTACAAAGTTACCTATGGTACTAGTGGCATCTCATCTCTTATGGATGGATTTCTTGTTCTTTGACATATATCACATGCTTGAAATAATTATTTTCCATCCTTGTGTACTATGGGGAACCATAACCCAGCTCTCAAGATCTTCCGTGTAAAGGAGTTTCCTCCATAGTTCCCTCCTGCAACTCTTCCATGAGCTTGTGGTAGAATACTCTGTCATTCATGTTTTACCATGAGTGCAATACTTTATCTGGTTCCATTTTGTACAAATGTTTAACAATCAATGAAAACTCAGTTGGTGGAACGAGCAATTCCTTCTTTTTCTTCATAGTGTACTTTGTTGGTTCCATTCCTATGGTTAGAAACTGAATAATATTCGTGAAGCCATCAACTGCGACTCTAATTGTTAATAGTTGTGCATTAGGTAGGTTATCTTCGATATATGTGGGTTATTCTCCTATCTCTATCCTTGATATATGATCGAGTCCATCATTCAATTTCGTGGGCTTTACTACAAATTTTAAGCCATAATCTTGGAATAATAACAATCATCAACAAATCTTTCCTCCCATAACTGTTTTATTCACCAAATATTTCAGCACGGAGTGATAAGTGAACATTTTGAAATGTGCCCCCAACAGGTAATGCCTAAACTTTTGTAATGCATAAACCATAGTTAATCCCTCTCTTTTTGTCATGCTATAGTTATTTTAGATGTTGGACAGTTTCCTACTTGCAAATGGTATGGGGTGATCAATTTCCCCTACTCCTTGTTGAGCTAGCAGTACACCCAATGCTATGAAAGATGCATCAACATGTACATGGAACTCCTTCCAATCTAGGAAAACTAGAATAGGTTCAATTACCATCTTCTCTTTCAGTACATCCAAGCTCTTCTGGCACTCTTCGCTCCATTGAAAAGTCACATATTTCATTATAAATTTTTCCATAGGCGGAGTTATCTATGCATACCCTTCAATAAAAATTTTGTAGTAGTGAGTATGTCCTCGTTTCATGTGCAATTGTATTACTATTTTTTGTGCTGGCAAGTTCACAACAACTACGATCTTCATAGGATCCACCATTAATCCATGTTTACAGACTACATGTCCCAACAATATACCAAATGGTGAACAAAATATGCACTTCTTCAAGTTCAATGAGATCTGTTGTTGCATACACGTATCCATCATCAACCTTAAGCTTGCGACATGATTCTTTAATAGACCAAAGATTGTCTAAGAGGGTCCTATAATTATAGGATCTCAAGGTGATTAAGTATTTTGTATTTATGATTTCATATTGTACATAATTTCAATATTCAGATGATTTCCAAAAAATATGAAAAAATAAAATGAAAAGAGGGTATGTAAAAAAATAAATAAGAAAAAAGGAAATAAGAACCCCACAAAAGAAAAAATAGAAAATAATACTCAAAGTGTTGTAAGTATAAGTTCCACAACTGGTAAGTTAGATCTTTTATTCCATTTTCAAATAAGGTTGTGTGAAAATTGTTTTTGAATGCCACAATGACTAAATTTATGTTCAGGTCATGCAGTTTAATCATGACTAAACACATTTAAATTTCTGTTAAATAGGTTAGTGAATGAAGATTTAACAAACATTTTAATCTTGGTAGATCAGTAGCTAGGTAGAAATAAAATTGACTCAACATTTTAATCTGAGTGAATGGCGAAATAAGTGGTAGGATAAAGTAGATTTTCATAAAAGAAGAATGATTTGGGTTTTCTAGTTTAAGTGCACCCTGCAAAGCAAGAATAGAAAATGATAGCTTAGAAAAAGAATTGAAATTCAAAAGCGTAAGTAGAAGAACTATGTTGGTTACAGGAAAAACATGAAGATTTTATCCTAAAGTCAAATGTTAAATATTATTTTCATGTGCAGAAGAAAAAGGAAAAGGATTGAAGTTTTACTCTAAAGTTTAATATATTAATTATTTTTTGGTATATTAATCTCCCATTCCTAAGTTTTAACACCCCAAAATCACCCCTCCGATCATATTTCGTCCACTCCCCCAACCCACCATACACTCTAATCATTCCCTCCTATGCATTAAATTCATTTCTCCCAACCCCACCGAGTGCCCTGTCACATCGTATTAGCACCTTGCCACTTCTCTCCTCATCTGCATCCACCTCCCAACATCCGATGACCCACAGTGCGTTTTGACCCCCCCTCACCATTTGAACTTTACCATCGGGGAGGTCTACAATGGGTGGTATTTGAAACCACGCCCTCCACAATGTGTCAACACCTCGTGATTTTGCACCCCCCTCAACCGAAACCATTAACCGATGCCCCCCTCTGAAAACGGGTTTATCTGCCCAGTAAAACCACAACACTATCCGTTGTGCTCCCGCCACTCTCCCTTCACCGCGTCATCTACCTATTGATCCCACCAATCACATTTGCTCCCTCTAAAATTGAGTCATTAAATAATTAAATGGTTTAACTGTTAATGCAATGGACCCACGCCACCATCAATGGGAAAGCCAAAAATATTATAAAATCCCTCCCTTTGATCATTAACCACATACCGAGTTCATACACTGCCACTGCTATTAGTTTGTTACAGGTGTACCAGGCTGGGATATTTCCAGCTAACCGAATTTCAAGCCATTACCTATATTTTTGTCTACAAATCCTAAGTCCTCTTTGCATATGTAAGCCTGTAATCCGGTTTTCACCACTATCCCTAGCTTTATCCAATCATGCCTCCAAAACACAAGGAACCAGAAGAACGTGTGAGTCCTCTGATCCACCCTCCCATTAATTTTTGCCATATCCCTTTGGCAAACAAAGACTATAATGTCCATGAAACTCTCCATGAATTGGAGCTTTTTGAGATGTATTATTGGCTAGAGGAAAAATATATAGATAAGTCTTATGATATTCAACTGTGGGAATCTAATTTGCCCCACTATATTTTTCCTTGTACCCATATCACCCCAGAATTTGTTAGAAAGTGTCATGCTTACTATCTACCTAGCGAAAAAGCTATTATTTCACCCACTGGAGAAATCCTATTCACCATCACTCCCCAAGCTATAGACCAAATGATGTAAGCTCCTACAGCAGGAATGCCACCCCTTTTTCCCATGAAGCACTTGTTGAATTGTATTAGAAATTGAACTTTGCTAAGAGAGACAAAACCCTTGAGAGTTTTATTGACAAAAAAGATGCCCCATTACCCAAGAAAAATCCTCCCTATCCATCCTCTATTTTCCTTGAGAGAGACAAGAAAATTATCACAATCATATCTTACCTCCTTGTCTATTACTCAAATAAGTGGGTAGATGAGGCAATTATAGGATTCCTTTCCATTTTCTCTACAGATTCCAAGCCTTCCATCATGTTTATGTTCGGTTGTGTTATATTCTTTCCATGACTAACCTGCGTAGTGAACCGGGCGGTTGGGGGGGCGGAG
>APFE031723299.1:3877-23283 GCA_000404065.3 Pinus taeda
ATGTATGGTTATGGGAAAGGGCATTTAACTACATGGGAGAAATAAGGAGACACTGAAAACCGGGGTGGGAAAACAAAAATTTTAACATTCCTCAAGTTCGATTTTTGTTCAACAAGAGATTGCAACAAATTAAAGTTGGTTGCAAATCATGAGATGGTTGATCGAACAAGCTCTTTACCCCCTATGTGCTTTTCCATAAGATTCAAAACCCACTAGTAGTTGTAGATGTACCTGGTTATGGATTTTGCATCATCCACACACTTCTTCACCCACTCAATTTTACCAATTATCCTAAAGCATGAGGTCCAAACAATGGGTTGCACATGGAGACCACCAAATGGTGGGGTGTTTTCCTCCAACATCTTTCCCACTGCAATATAATTAGAGACACTATCTATCATCACTTATACAACATTTTCAACCCCTATTTCCATAACTACTTCATCCAAAAGATGAAATAGCAATTGTGCATCTTTCACCTAATCAAATGCATCAATAGATTTGAGAAACATAGTATTTTTTGGACAAACAATTAAGAAAATTTAGTATGTTGTGAAATCTACCATCGGTCCATCCATCAAACATAATTGTGCATCATGTTTTGGTACATAATTGCTTGAACTTTGTAAGGTACTCTTGTATGCTTTGGACCTCATTTTGTAAAATTGACCCCCTGATGTCATGAAAGCTAGGGCCTTTGAAGTCTGCTCCACATGTAGCTATAGCATCAATCATGGGCTAATAGCATGCAAAATTAGTACCATTAAAAAGTACGTCTACATCATACCACCATCTAACAATGCATTCTTATGCAGCCTTTTTCTCTATCTTTTTCCATTTAGCATCAAATAGTTGGTTGAGAACCCAGGGTGGTGTGCAGTACAAAGGAGTCAATCCCTTTACGGGTTGTTGTCCTCTTCAAGTTAAAAGCACTTGAACTTAATCTCTCCAACTCTAGCAGGGAAATTAGAGAAATCTTCAAAACTGAACATATATTCTTCAAAATCAAGGTCCTTTTGACTTTTGTCTGTATCTTTTTTAATTCTTTTGTTTTTCCCCTTTTCTTCATTGTAGGCTTCAATTAGACTTTGCATCTTTGCTTTAAGATCATCATAAACATTTTCACAAGGCTTTGTTTGCCCTCTCCAATGTGCTAGGTGTTCTTTAATTCTATGAATCCCCCCACCCTTAACTTTATTCTCACAATAGTTGCAGACTTTTATCATTTATTCATTTAAATGGCAGTGAACCCAAGTCGGATCATTCTTGTTTTTGGGGGCCATAACAACTTTTACAAAAAAATAAAAATTTTGCATTAAAAAACCCTTGAGTTTTTAGAATTCTATGGCAATTTTTTGTGAAAAATAAAGGAGGCAATGAAATGCTTGGAAAAGATCTGTAAATTTTGAAGAGAAAAAAAGCTCCAACCAATCAGAAAATAAATTTTTCAATCAGTGACAAAATCCCTTCACAAATTTGCCAACGAAATCCCTCAAAATAATTTTGCAAATTTCAACAATTATTGAGAAAAAATAGAAAAAAATAACGGCCACAATTTTTTTCTAAAAAAAAGTACAAATCTGGATTCTACATAAAAACACTAAGATTTAAAAAAAAAAAATAGGGGAAAAAAACATTTTTTTTAGAAAAATAGAACAATAATGGTTAAAAAAAATACATTGATTTGCCCTCTTAATTTTTCAAAGAAAATCAGCGCCAAAATCCTTCCAAATGAGCTCTAAAACAACCCCTACAAATCTACAAAAAAAAACATTGGGGTTTAGTTTTTTCTTTTTGAAAAAAAAAAAAAAAAAAAATTAAATAAATAAATAAATTTGATTTTTGAGAAAATGGAACAAAAATAGATGGTAAAAATTACCTTGATTTACTCTCTAATATTTTTAGAATAAATCAGCTCTAAAATCCTCTAAAAGCAGCAGCTATGTAGCAGCCACAACAAAATTTAAAAACTCTACAACAAACTCCAAAAATCACTCGAGAAAACCCGATCTCTTAGACAACAAAAAAATCCTTGAAATAGCTCGAAAATCTCATTTAATAATCAGCCCAACAACTCTCCAAGACTCCAATCAGCTCTTCAAATCTGTAAAAAAATCTCTCTCAAAACAACCCTGCAAAAAATTCTCTGAATTCTCTTCACCAACTCAACTCAAGAATTGCAAGAGACTCGAATGAATAGTGTGATTGAAATAGAGGGGGTAGGGTATTTAAGTAGCTTTAAGGGTGGAGGTGTTAAATTCTAGCCCCACCCCCATAAGTTATTTAGACCACCCCCACCCCCTCTATTTCACTCACACTATTCATTCAAGTCTCTTGCAATTTTTGAGTTGAGTTCGATGGAGAGAATTCAAAGAGTTTTTTGCAGGGTTGTTCTGAGAGAGATTTTTTGCAGATTTGAAGAGATAATTGAAGTCTTGGAGAGCAGTTGGGTTGATTATTAAAAGAAATTTTTGAGTTACTTCAAGGATTTTTTTCCCCAAAGATCTTTGGGTTTTCTTGAGTGGTTTTTGGCGCTGGTTGAAGAGTTGTTTTTTTTGTTAGAGCTACTACATAACTGATTTCAGAGGATTTTGGAGCTGATTTTCTCCAAAAATATTAGAGGGTAAATCAAGATAATTTTTGTCATCTATTTTTGTTCCATTTTTCTCCAAAAATCAGTTCTTTTTTCCCAAAAAATTTAAAACTCGTGTTTTTATACAGATTTGTCGGCGCTACTCCAACACCGATTTCGGAGGATTTTGGAACTAATGTTCTTTAGAAAATTAAAAGAGCAAATCAAGGTATTTTTTTCAACCATTATTGTTCTATTTTTCTCCAAAAATCTATTCTTTTTTTCCTTAAAAATTTTGAAGCCTTAATGTTTTTATGTAGAATCTAGATTTGTAATTTTTTTTGGAAAAGAAATTGTGGCCATTATTTTCACATATTTTTTTCTCAACAATTGTTGAAATTTGTAGGATTATTTTGAGGGATTTCATTGACAAATTTGTGAGGGAGATTTTGGAGCTAATTGAAGAGTTTATTTTCTTATTAGTCGGAGCTTCTTCTCTTCCCAAAATTTACAGATCTTCTCCAGGTATTTCATTGTCTCTTCCTCTTTTATTTTTCACTAAGAAAAATTGTCATAGAATTCTAAAAACCCTAGAATTTTCTATGCAGATTTTCATTTCTTATAGAGGTTATCATGGCCCCCAAAAACAAGAATGGTCCAACTTGGGTTCACTGTCATTTAAATGAATAAGGGATAAAAGTCTGCAACTATTGTAGGAAGAAAATTAAGGGTGGGGGATCCATATAATTAAAGAACACCTAACACATTGGAGAGGGCAAGTAAAACCTTGTGAAAATGTTTATGATGATCTTAAAACAGACATACAAAATCTAATTGAAGCCTACAACAAAGAAAATGGGGCAAACAAAAAAATTAAAAAAGATATAGGCAAAAGTCAAAAAAGATAATGTTATGCTTAGTGACTGATTTTGAAGAATATATGCCTAGTTTTGAAGATTCCTCTAATTTCCTGTTGGAACTGAAGAGGGCAATTCAAGAGCTTTTAAATTGAAGAGGACAGCAACCCGTAAAGGGATTGACTCCTTTGTACGCCCCACCACCCCTGGGTCTCAACCAACACTTGTTGCTAAATGGAAAAAGATAGAGAAAGAGACTACATATGAATGCATTGCTAAATGATGGTATGATGCAAACATATATTTTAATGCTACTAATTTGCATATTATCAGCCCATGATTGACGTTATAGCTTCATGTGGAATAGGCTTCAAATGCCTTAGCTTTCATGATATCAAGGGACCACTTTTACAAAATGAGGTCCAAATAATACAAGAGTATCTTACAGAATTCAAGCAATCATGGACCAAAAAAAAATGCGCAATTATGTTTGATGGATGGACTGATGGTAGATCTCGCACCATACTAAATTTCTTAATTGTTTGTCCAAAAGTTATTATGTTTCTCAAATTTAGTGATGCATCTGAACAAGTGAAGAATGCACAATTGTTATTTCGTCTTTTGGATGAAGTAGTTATGGAAGTAGAAATTGAAAATGTTGTACAAATGATCATAGATAATGCCTCTAACTATGTTGCAACGGGAAAGATGTTGGAGGAAAAACACTCCACCATTTGATGGTCTCCATGTGCAACCCATTGTTTAAACAACCCATTTTTTGAGTGGGTGAAGAAGTGTGTGGACGATGCAAAATCCATAACCAAGCACATCTACAACCACTCATTGGTTTTGAACCTTATGAGAAAGCACACAAGGGGTAAAGAGCTTGTTCAATCAACTATCACACAATTTGCAACCAACTTTCTTTCGTTGAAATTCCTTGTTGAACAAAAATCAAACTTGAGGAAGATGTTTTCATGTGATGATGGAATTCATCTCAGTGGAGCAAAAAGGCTGAAGGGAAACAGATAATTGACCAAGTATTTAACAAAAGATTTTAGTCAAACGCAAAAGAGATTATGTTATTTAGTAAGCCTCTTGTTAGAGTCTTGTGGATGGTGGATAATGATAAACCAGCCATGGGTTTTGTTTATGAAGACATGGATCATGCCAAAAAAAAAAATGCAACATATGGGCATAAAAGACAAAGTACATTCATCTATGGAGAATCATTGATAAAATATGAAACAATCAACTCCATAGACCTTTACATGCAGTTGGCTACTACTTGAATCCAAGGTATGTAATTTTGGATTTCACTGCTCATTGCTCATAAGTTATAAGTTTTAAGTTTTGTTGATTTGATGAATATGTTTTTGTTTTCTGAACTTTGAAGGTACCATTACACTATAAATTTTTAGGTTGATGGGGAGGTATTAGGGAGATTGTGTAAATGCATTGAGCGCATGGTCTCATATTCCAAGACTCAAAATCAAATTCATAACAAGATCTTGAATTTCAGTGAGAGTATCGATACCTTTGGAATTTCTATGGTTGTAAGAAATAGAGCAAAGAGCCCCCAAGTAAGAACTGTCAAAATTTGCAAATTCTTATATTACTCATTTCAATTTGCAACTGTTGAGTCCAAGTTTCAACTTTCAAATTCATTTGCTAATACTTTTTTCCTTCCACCTTTTTTGCACCCTATTGGTGGCAACATTTTGATGGTGAATGCCCCCAATTGCAAAAATTTAAAATTCGAATATTGAGCCAGACATGTAGTGCTTTAGGATGTGAGTGGAATTGAAGTGTGTTTGAAGGTTATATACACTAAGAAGAGGAACCGTTTGGAGCAAAAGTGGTTGAATGACATGGTTTTTGTTCAATACAACATTAGGTTGAGGCGCAACCTATTGTTGAATAACACCCCTAAATCAAGCAACATTGTCTTAGCTGACTTTGATCCAACATCAGAATGGGTTGTGGAGAGTCAAGCACCAAATTTGACAAGTTCGTCCTTTCTTGGTTGGACATGGACCCACCTCCACGGGTTGAAGAGGCAAATATATCAGAAACACCAGTAGCAGCGTCAGTGTTATGGGAATCAAGCCATAATCCCATTGCAGATTTGGATGTTATTCATTATTCGAATGAGGATGAAGAGGATGATCAAGATGATTTTTCTGATGATTGATCATTGATTTGTTGTAGTTGTAGCCTGTGGTATTGTAGATTGTAGTATCATACGATCATGTTATTTTGGACTGTAAAGGCCTTTGAGAGCCTGCTTCCTGATGTTTGTAATTTTTTTGGTTCAGTGATGTTTTGCATTAAGTGCTATTTTGGTTATATGCACTATTACTTGCTATATAACTGAAAACTCTTTCATATTTGTGCATAAATGGTTTGGATTCATATGGATGCACATGAATGTATCTGTTTTTTTTGGTTTTTCTTTAAAATATGAATATTTTACGTGTTTTTGATAAACCAGTTTTTTTCCGATTCCGACTGGTTCTCAATCCTCAAAGTTTTTCAGTTTGATCACTAGTTTGGTTCTAATAACATTGATAAGATCAGTCAGTTATATATTCCCCGAGGTCCAACGTTGGAACCTAGGCTCTAATACCACTTGTAACAACCCCCTTGTCTAACCGAAAGCAGTGACTAGGTTACCTCACTCTTGAGCATTGTTACCAAAATGGGGTAGTCGTCTGTTTTTCTTTTTTGTTTTCTACTCTCCATGTCAAAAGGTTATGTATAGTTATAACCCTCCACTTATCTCTATGCCAACTTCTCTATTCAATTGCAATTTCACAGCCCTTGGTGACGGTGTTAGTGAGGTTATTCAAAGAAGTAAGCACTGGTAATAATAGTTGCTTAGTCCTTAAAGAGGTATAGAAGTAGTACTAACACTATGACTTATGTAAGGTACCAGGGACAGATTTATGACAAACCCTAGGCAGGGATATACCATATTGTCCCAAGGATATTGTAAACCATCCCACATGTGGATGTAACTTTAGCTTATGGGCTAATAATAGTGCCCTAAGCTTTAGTATCACACATGGCTACAAAATCCATAAGAATTTTTGCAATCGTGTAACTCCAATAAATAGTTACAATCAATAAGATAGCTCAGAGTGGCCAATGGGGTGAGGCTCATAACTTTCCTCTTAACCATTAGCACGCTGCCAACAGTGCAGTTGCCACCCCCTCGCTGATGAAACCTGCCCCAATGTGCAGAACACGGATTCCAAAGGTCTAACCCACCTCCACCCCTGCATGTAGGTGCTTAGTTATAGGCAGGTTCAGGGATTCCAAAGGTACTTTCTACTCCACCCCTTAGCCCATGAGGGATTCCAAAGATGAAAATATCTAGCCTCAGTTAATTCGTGTGCCAGCCTCAATTAATTTGTGTGCCACTCAATGAACAATTTCATCATCATAATTAAGGATCTCATGACCAGGCATCAAGGGTGTCCCAGTTGTTAAGAACACCCAAATAATATGCAACAAAGAGGACTAACTGAAGCAACTACCAGCTCCACATTCCTTGAGACAGTAATTTATTTTGCGTGGAATTATTTTAGTTAGCAAATTGTGAGGATTATTTTCATTTAAGTGCTTCCAGGAAGCACCTTTTTCATTTTTAACACTTGTAAAATTCATATGGGCACCGGGACATAGTCAATGATTCTTCCCCCAACCAGTTGCCAGACTGCTACTACAATTGTCACCCCCTAGCTCAAGAAGACTATCCCAATGACCAAACATTCAGGGATTCCAGAGGTCTAATCCAACCTCCACCCTTCTAGCATAACCATGTTCAAGTACAGGGACTCTGGAGATCTGACCTGACCTCCACCCTTCTAGCATGACAGTGTTCAAGCACAAGGACTCCATAGATCTAATCTGACGTCCACCCTTCTGGTATAAAAGTGTTCAAGTACAAGGACTCCAAAAATCTAATCTGATCTCCACCCTTTTGGCATAATAGTACAGAAACTCTAGAGATCTAATTTGATCTCCACCCTTCTAGCATAACAGTATAAGGACTCCAGAAAACTAATTCGATCTCCACCCTTCTGGCATAACAGTACAAGGACTCCAGCAATCTAATCCAATCTCCACCCTTCTAACATAACAACATTAACAGTTTGCACAGAGATTAATGAAAACATAAGTCACTACTATAATTATCACCTAAGTCACCAGGTTCATGTTCGAGTTCGAGATCGACAACCATGAAATTCGAATAAAGTTCAGCAACAAAATTTTTGTCGATAAAGTTCGACATAAAATTCGACATATAGAAATTCGAAAAAAAAATGTATATATATATATATAATCAATTTAAAGTCAAATTCAAATAAATTTTTGGCTTAGCAAGAGAACAGAGGCTAGAAAATTTATTAAATTTTATAAATTATGTGTGATCAATTTTGGTCATTTTCAAGCCTTTTAATGTTAATCTTTATTGTAATTATCTTCAAAATTATATGCTTCAGAATCTACAGGTGAATATATTGGCAATGCTTTCCAATAATTTCTCATATATCAATGCATATCTTGCTAAAGAACTACTCCTTACACTCCATAGTAAAATGTAGTAACAGCACGGAAGAATAGGGCTATCATGGAGATGGTTGGTGGCTTGCTTCACTCCAAGAAAATGAAACTTCCATTTTGGGAATAGATTGTTGTTTCCACAATCCATTTCATCAATAGAACATCTACTCGTCCTCTCACAAATATGACTCCATATGAGAAATGGTATGGCAGCAAACATCCTATTTCACATGTCAAAATTTCTGGATCTGCTGCATGGGCTTATGCTCCTAATGATAGACAAAACCCATCAGCATCTCTGGACTCCTAGTACACTTTAATTGGTGAAAACGAAACTTTTCAAGGATACTGCTTTTAAGATCCCACCACTCATAGAGTGGTTGAATATAGAGAGGCTATTTTAATAAGGTTTCTACTCATGAACAACCAAGATCTATCTCGCCATCACTAAATTTGAAAACAAAAAAGAGGAGATGAAACAATTTACAAATGTACATGATGCAAAATCAAATGGAATAAGCTGAAAATTATTTTTGAGATTGTTGATGAGGCTTGTATAATGTATTTAAAGCATGTAGTTTATGCCACAGAAAATGGATACTAAAGTACAATAATTAACCATGACTAGATTGGTCAGTAATGAATTTGAAGTGGTTGGTGTTCACATAAAAGATAAGGAGTCCGTAAATTTAACACTAAGAGCCTTACCATCGTCTTATAAACCCTTATGAAATTAATTGTGAAAGTGAGAAAGTTGAGAAGAGCTTTTTATTTGCTAATGAAGAAAGAGTATGACTTGAGCCAAGAGGAAAGCACATCTGGCAAAGCCTCCTATGGTAAATGGGGAATAGCAGAAAAAACCAAACAGTTGCCATAAAGGTAACTCTATTTCACATGCAAAACATTGTTTCGTTTTGTTAAAAAGTTGAGCATTTTCAAAAGGATTGTTGGCATAACAGTTCAGAATTTTCATATGACAATAATGTAGTATAATAGTATTCTTCTTATGAAATCATAAAACAACTAAATTGAACATTAACCAATGCCAAGAACCTTTATCATTTATGACACCAGCCAACTTTAATACCAAGTGCTGAAAACAGTGCTAAAATCACCACTCCTTTTCAGGTTAGATTGAAGCAAGCAAAGAGTGGAAATAAACTTAAGCCTCTAATATGTTTTCAGACCTCTTTTCGTTTATGACAGTGAGCAGTAAACCATGAAGTGAGGCAATAACGGGAGCAATTCGTTCATCAATATATCAAAATATAATTATATATAAACTCAAAAGTTTAAACTTTAAAGTAGCTTGGCAGTTTTAGAAAATTGTTCATGCAAAAAGTAAACTAGAAATCTAAAACAAGAACACAAGTTTTATTCTTGATGTTGTTGTTGCCCACTTGTTATATCAAAAAATCTATGTCATCAAGAGGAGTATGAGTTGTGAATCCGCTAGATGATTCAACACCAGATTCATCAGTGAATTCCCTGTTAGTGTTTATGTCACTATCAATGTACAAATCATCATCATCCATTGTTACATTTGGAACAGGATCGATCCACAGAGTAGAAGAATTGGATGACTCTTTAGCCACATTCTTCAATGCCAACTGCAAGTTACTACGAACATAAACAAGATCTTCTAATCTTCAATTTAACAATCTATTTCTTTTTTTGGAATGAATGTGGTCAAAGGAACTCCAATTCCTTTCACATGTTGATGCACTTGTTCCCTGGCTTAAGATACGAATTGCAAAATTTTGCAATTCTGGTGCCCCTGAACCATAAAATTCCCACCATATTGTTGTATCACTTTTGCTCCTATCATACGTGTTCCAAATAACCCTTCTTCTAACCTGTATGCCCTCAACTGACTTCTGATCAAACCTGCAATATCTGGATCTGGATTTAGCTTCTCAATAGACTGGATACGTCCATTCATGATTTCTTCATCCCTATGTCTTGGTAACCCAAACAATCTAGGGTCCAAATAGCATGTTGTTGCATGTAATGGACTATGCATCATCTTCCATCTACGATCAATTAAATCTCATATCTCCTTGTGATCAACTTCCACATTATTAAAAGCAGTTGCAATGGTCTCTTTGCAACGATCAATGCTTTCATAAACAAAACCCATACAAGGTTTGTCACCATCAACCATGCGGAGCACATTAACAATTGGGCCACAATTTTTTAAAACCTTGTTTGCATTTTCCCAAAAGTCATTATTGAGCACTATTTGTTCAACATTTTTCCCCTTAGTTTATTTTGAGAGGGTAAATCTCTCCCGCTCAGTGTTGCAAAAAACATCTCTTAGGCTCACTTTTTCCTCAACAACTCTTTTCAAAGTAATATAAAAAGTGGCAAACCTTATATCACAAGGCCTCAACAACTCTTTTGATGCATTCTTTTTGTATATGCTCAAAGTGAGACAATGGTTGATGATGAAGTTTGAAATTATTTTGGCTTTTCGGATTGTCTCATTGACCCAAAGAAATTTGGTTAAGTCATGCAACATCAAATCCAAGCAGTGAGCTGCACAAGGAGTCCAATAAATCCGATTATACTTTTCCATAATCAGCTTCCCTGCACCAACACAATTTGATGCATTATCTGTAACAACATGGACAACATTTTCCACCCCAACCTCTTGAATCGCTTCATCCAAAATTCCAAAAATAAATTCTTATGTCTTCACTCGATCCATTGCATTTATTGCCTTCAAGAAAAGTACCCCTTGAGGACAATAAACAAGCACATTGATCAATGGGCGATGACACAAATCTGACCAACCATCACTCAAAATTGTGCATCCTGTAAGCTTCCAAGACTCTTTGATATCAGCCAACTTTCCTATCACTTTGTCTTTTGCTCTCTTTAGCAAAGTTGTCCTTAAAGCTTCAGATCCGGGAGGAACATAGCCCTTTCCAAAACCAATGGCCTTTTTAATTACATTTTTAAAACATGGACTCCTCACCACATTAAAGGGAATTGCACATGCATAAAAATATTCTGCAACAGCATCATCAACTACCTATTTCTCAACAGGTTTCCAGAATTGATTTAATGTTTTGGTTCCACCTGTTTTTGCTTGAATAGAACTTGATCCACCAATGTTTGAAACTGAATTAATGGTGTTGGAGGAAGACATGGCAATCTCCCTCTCAATTCGCTGCCTCTTGTTTACCCTTTTCTCCTTTTGCATCTGTGAATGGGAATGGTCTTTCTGCACTGTGGCTTTTTGTTCATTGGTGATCTTAGTGCAGGGTTCAACACCACCTCCACTTCCATTGCTAATACCAAGAAGGTGATCCACTGCGCTAGTTAAAGTGCCAGTGAAATTATGTCCACACAGCTTAGATGAAAGATTATAACCATCTTTTTGAACAAAATTCCAAGCTACAGCAGTTGATTTTGGGGGTGCCATTGAAATTTGAAGGTTCTAAACCTCTGATTGTTGAAAACTGGTGAAGGCTTGAAGTCTGAAATGTCTGCAATTTTGTTTGAAATTACATTTTCATTAGTTAGAGAAAGGAAGAGTGATTCAAAACAGGCAGAAAAGAGCAGGTTGTACAGTGCACTGCTGTAGTTTTTTTCTTACACAGGCCATACACTTCAGATCTAAAAGATTTAATGACCCTAACTGTTTTTAGTTAAAATTCAGTCAATTAACTAAAAACAGTTCAAAAAAAATCAATCAATTAACTAAAAACAGTTCAGAATTTTCATAACAGGCCATACACTTCAAATCTAATTGTTTTTAGCATGTATCAATGTGGAATTGAATTCAACAGTATGTCTAGAATCTGGATACAGCGTTGAGCAGGAAGACGAGAATGGGAATCAGCTGACAGCCTTACCTTGGGCACAGGACCAGAGGTCAGTTAAGGAAGTATTGAACTGATGTTTGGGACCTGGGTTGTGTTTTCAATGTTGATGATTGCAAGTTGCAACTTGCAAGAAGGAAATGAAAGTTTGTTCATCTAAAACGTGCATCATTAACAACCAATCTGTGGACTCCCATTAGTAAAGATTGTTTCACTATTGAGAATGTTCTTTTTTATAAGAGCAATTGATATTATAGCAAAATTTAAAGATCTTGCAAACAAAATGTACTTTTTGTTAAAAATCCTCAGGAATTCCCCTATTGTGGAAATTAGTAAATTACTATGCTTTAATTATTGATGGAATATGTTGCTGCCTTTGCAGATTCTACAAGAAATTTCACTTCACAATGTATTTCAAGAATTAGAACTTAGAACTTCCCATAGAAATCTGAACTCTAGTTTAAAATTGTCTTTCACATGTGACATAACCAGCAAGCTTACCTTCTCATAAGGACAGTAAGACGCCAGTTTGGTCTTTGACTCTTTCGATTAAGGATTCATGACTGTGTAAGAGGTTGAAAATTTTCAATCTAATTTTTAAGTTGTGACTCTCTTCAATATTGTACAAAACAACCACCTGTCGTGGAAGACTTGAACATTATATGGAAAAGATTTGTTGGGTCAGCTCTCTCGGATCAGTGACAAGTTACAATGAATTAACTTAAACTCAGCCATTTTGGAGTCCAACGGGGTGAAATAACACCTCATTCGGCCATTGCAACCTTAGTCACCAGGTTCGACAAACAAATTCGTTGAAGTTCGAAATTCGTCGAATTTAAAAGGAAAACGAATTTAATCGTTCGAATTCGCCGAATTTTATGGCGAACTCAACTCAATCACGAACTCGAATTTTTTGGCGAATAAAATCGTTGAGGTTTGTTTGGAGTTCGAAAAAAATCGTTAAAGTTTGTTTTTTACGCCCGTTTTACCAAATCAACTGCAGTCTGCAGGTTTCATTGTTCACCGAGTTAAACGATAGCTTCACTGTTTGCAACTTTGCACAGGTTTCATTGTTCGGAGAGTTTCATTGTTCGCAACTTCGTTGGAGGGTTTCATTGTCTGCAGTCCAGTCTACAAGTCATTGTTGGGAATGTTTCTGCCGGAAGTCTTGACTGATACATTACACCGAGCGGTCAGCAGCGACACGTCTCGACTGAGTTTTGTTCCTAAGTAAGTGATCCGAGCCTAATTTCTTTGTCACAAGTCTAAGACAAATGATGAGTTCTAACTTCTGGTTTGTCTGGAAGACTGTCACAAATCCAAATCTTACACCTGACCGAGCTGCTACAGGAGTATAGAACGAGGTTTAAACTTTAGGCTTCACAATAGTTCAAGGTGTTAGTTTACAACTTACAGATCCAAGGTCGATTTTTCAGTAATCCGAAGCTCCTTTAGCAAGAAGGTTGCCTAGTCCTGTAGGCTATCAGGGTTCAACTCAGGGTGGATGTAGGCTTACAATTTTTTCTTTTTTTTAAACCAATGCATGAAATACATTTCAATGAAATATGCTTCATATGAGAGCAAGATTGATGGTTTTGATTTCATAAAGCCTTGTCTTAAGACGCATAATAAATAATGTTTAATTTGTAAGACGTAGAAGAGCTTCCTCCTGCCTGCCGTATTGGTTTTCTCTTCTGCCTTCCAGCCATTTTATTCTGCGTACCTGCATGCCATTTTAAAGGGATGGATAATGCCTTTCTTTTAATCCTCCAATTTTAGTCCATTCATTGTGAATTCGAATTGAGCTTTGTCAATATTTGTCCAACCAGGGGAGATAGTTCCTCGTCTTGGACATTGCTTCTTATTACAACATTGGTTGCAATGGCCAAATGAGGTGTTATTTCACCCCCTGTCGGACTCCAAAATGGCTGAGTTTAAGTTAATTCATTGTAACTTGTCACTGATCCGAGAGAGCTGACCCAACAGATCTTTTCCAAACAGTGTTCAAGTCTTGCACGACAAGTGGTTGTTTTATACAAGATTGAAGAGAGACACAACTTAAAAATTAGATTGAAAATTTTCAACCTCTTACACAGTCATGAATCCTTAATCGAAAGAGTCAAAGACCAAACCGGCGTCTTACTGTCCTTATGAGAAGGTAAGCTTGTTGGTTATGTCACATGTGAAAGACAATTTTAAACTAGAGTTCAGATTTCTATGGGAAGTTCTAAGTTCTAATTCATGAAATACATTGTGAAGTGAAATTTCCTGTAGAATCTGCAAAGGCAGCAACATATTCCATCAATAATTAAAGCATAGTAATTTACTAATTTCCACAATAGGAGAATTCCTAAGGATTTTTAACATAAACTACATTTTGTTTGCAAGATCTTTAAATTTTGCTGTAATATCAATTGCTGCTATAGAAAAGAACATTCTCAATAGTGAAACAATCTTTACTAATGGGAGTCCACAGATTGGTTGTTAATGATGCAAGTTTTAGATGAACAAACTTTCATTTCCTTCTTGCAAGTTGCAACTTGCAATCATCAACATAGAAAACACAACCCAGGTCCCAAACATCAGTTCAATACTTCCTTAATTGACCTCTGGTCCTTTGCCCAAGGGAAGATTGTCAGCGGATTCCCATTCTCGTCTTCCTGCTCAGCGCCATATCCAGATTCCAGACATACTGTTGAATTCAACTCCACATTGATACATGCTAAAAACAGTTAGATTTGAAGTGTATGGCCTGTTATGAAAATTCTGAACTGTTTGTAGTTAATTGATTGAATGTTTTTGAACTGTTTTTAGTTAATTGATTGAATTTGTTTGAACTGGTTTTAGTTAATTGACTAAATTTTAACTAAAAACAGTTAGGGTCATTAAATCTTTTAGATCTGAAGTGTATGGCGTGTGTAAGAAAAAAAACTACAGCAGTACACTGTACAGCCTGCTCTTTTCTGCCTGTTTTGAATCACTCTTCCTTTTTCTAACTAATGAAAATGTAATTTCAAAAAAAATTGCAGACATTTCAGACTTCAAGCCTTCACCAGTTTTCAACAATCAGAGGTTTAGAACCTTCAAATTTCAATGGCACCCCCAAAATCCACTGTTGTAGCTTGGAATTTTGTCCAAAAATATGGTTATAATCTTTCATGTCAGCGATGTGGGCATAATTTCACTGGCACTTTAACTAGAGCAGTGGATCACCTTCTCGGTATTAGTAATGGAAGTGGAGGTGGTGTTGAAGCATGCATTAAGATCACCGATGAACAAAAAGCCACAGTGCAGAAAGACCATTCCAATTCACAGATGCAAAAGGAGAAAAGGGTAAATGAGAGGGAGATTGCCATGTCTTCCTCCAACACCATTAATTCAGTTTCAAACATCGGTGGATCAAGTTCTACTCAAACAAAAACAGGTGGAACCAAAACGTTAAATCAATTCTGGAAACCTGTTGAGAAACAGGAAGTTGATGATGCTGTTGCAGAATATTTTATGCATGTGCAATTCCCTTTAATGTGGCGAGAAGTCCATATTTTAAAAATGTAATTAAAAAGGCCATTGATTTTGGAAAGGGCTATGTTCCTCCCGGATCTGAAGCTTTAAGGACAACTTTGCTAAAGAGAGCAAAAGACAAAGTGACAGGAAAGTTGGCTGATATTAAAGAGTCTTGGAAGCTTACAGGGTGCACAATTTTGAGTGATGGTTGGTCAGATTTGTGTCATCGCCCATTGATCAATGTGCTTGTTTATTGTCCTCAAGGGGTACTTTTCTTAAAGGCAATAAATGCAATGGATCGACTGAAGACATCAGAATTTATTTTTGGAATTCTAGATGAAGCGATTCAAGAGGTTGGGTGGAAAATGTTATCCATGTTGTTACAGATAATGCATCAAATTGTGTTGGTGCAGGGACGCTGATTATGGAAAAGTATAATCAGATTTATTGGACTCCTTGTGCAGCTCACTGCTTGGATTTGATCTTACATGACTTAGCGAAATTTCCTTGGGTCAATGAGACAACCCAAAGAGCCAAAACAATTTCAAACTTCATCATCAACCATTGTCTCACTTTGAGCATATACAGGAAGAATGCATCAAAAGAGTTGTTGAGGCCTTGTGATACAAAGTTTGGCACTTTTTATATTACTCTGAAAAGAGTTGTTGAGGAAAAAGTGAGCCTAAGAGCTGTTTTTTGCAACACTGAGTGGGAGAGATCTACCCTCTCAAAAGAAACTAAGGGGAAAAATGTTGAACAAATAGTGCTCAATAATGGCTTTTGTGAAAATGCAAACAAGGTTTTAAAAATTTGTGGCCCAATTGTTAATGTGCTCCGTATGGTTGATGGTGACAAACCTTGTATGGATTTTGTTTATGAAAGCATTGATCGTTGTAAAGAGACCATTGCAACTGTTTTTAATAATGTGGAAGTTGATTACAAGGAGATATGGGATTTAATTGATCATAGATGGAAGATGATACATAGTCCATTACATGCAACAGCATGCTATTTGGACCCTAGATTGTTTGGGTTACCAAGACAGAGGGATGAAGAAATCATGAATGGACTTATCCAATCTATTGAGAAGCTAAATCCAGATCCAGATATTGCAGGTTTGATCAGAAGTCAGTTGAGGGCATACAGGTTAGAAGAAGGGTTATTTGGAACACAATCAGCAAAGTATGATAGGAGCAGAAGTGATCCAGCAGTATGGTGGGAATTTTATGGTTCAGGGGCCACCAAAATTGCAAAATTTTGCAATTCGTATCTTAGGCCAGGGAACAAGTGCATCAACATGTGAAAGGAATTGGAGTTCTTTTGACCACATTCATTCCAAAAAAAGAAATAGATTGTTATCTGAAAGATTAGAAGATCTTGTTTATGTTCGTAGTAACTTGCAGTTGGCATTAAAGAATGTGGCTAAAGAGTCATCCAATTCTTCTGCTCTGTGGATCGATCCTGTTCCAAATGCAACAATGGATGATGTTGATTTGTACATTGATAGTGACATAAACACTGACAAGGAATTGACTGATGAATCTGGTGCTGAAGCATCTAGCGGATTCACAACTCATACTCCTCTTGATGACATAGAACTTTTTGATATAACAAGTGGGCAACAGGAACATCAAGAATAAAACTTGTGTTCCTATTTTAGATTTCTAGTTTACTTTTTACATGAACAATTTTCTAAAACTGCCAAGCTACTTTAAATTTTAAACTTTTGAGTTTATATATAATTATATTTTCATATATTAAGCAATGAATTGCTCTCATTATTGCCTCACTTCATGGTTTACTGCTCACTATCATAAACGAAAAGAGGTCTGAAAACATATTAGAGGTTTAAGTTTATTTCCATTGTTTGCTTGCTTCAATCTAACCTGAAAAGGAGTGGTGATTTTAGGATTGTTTTCAGCACTTGGTATTAAAGTTGACTGTTGTCATAAATGATAAAGGTTCTTGGCATTGGTTAATGTTCAATTTAGTTGTTTTATGATTTCATAAGAAGAATACTATTATACTACATTACTGTCATATGAAAATTCTGAACTGTTATGCCAACAATCCTTTTGAAAATGCTCAACTTTTTAACAAAATGAAACAGTCATTTGCATGTGAAATAGAGTTACCTTTATGGCAACTGTTTGGTTTTTTCTGCTTCTGATTTTGCTGCTAATCCCCACTTACCATAGGAGGCTTTGTCAGATGTGCTTTCCTCTTGGCACAAATCATACTCTTTCTTCATTAGCAAATAAAAAGCTCTTCTCAGCTTTCTCACTTTCCCAATTAATTTCGAAAGGGTTTTGAAGGGTTTATAAGACGATGGTAAGGCTCTTAGTGTTAAAGTTACGGACTCCTTATCTTTTATGTGAACACCAACCACTTCAAATTCATTATTGACCAATCTAGTCATGGTTAATTATTGTACTTTAGTATCCATTTTCTGTGGCATAAACTACATGCTTTAAATACATTATACAAGCCTCATCAACAATCTCAAAAATAATTTTCAGCTTATTCCAATTGATTTTGCATCATGTACATTTGTAAATTGTTTTATCATAAATTCAGTGATTGACAAAGCTAAAAATCAACAGAGCTCCTCTTTTTTTGTTTTCAAATTTAGTGATGGCGAGAGAGATCTTGGTTGTTCATGAGTAGAAACCTTATTAAAATAGCCTCTCTATATTCAACCACTCTATGAGTGGTGGGATCTTAAAGGCAGTATCCCTGAAAAATTTCATTTTCACCAATTAAAGTGTATTAGGAGTCTAGAGATGCTGATGGGTTTTGTCTATCATTAGGAGCATAAGCCCATGCAGCAGATCCAAAAATTTTGAAATGTGAAATAGGATCTTTGTTGCCATACCATTTCTCATATGGAGTCATATTTGTGAGAGGACGAGTAGATGTTCTATTGATGACATGGATTGTGGAAACATCAATCTATTCCCAAAATGGAAGTTTCATTTTCTTGGAGTGAAGCAAGCCACCAACCATCTCCATGATAGCCCTATTCTTCCGTGCTATTACTACAATTTACTGTGGAGTGTAAGGAATAGTTCTTTAGCAAGATATGCCTTGAGATATGAGAAATTATTGGAAAGCATTGCCAATATATTCACCTGTAGATTCTAAAGCATATAATTTTGAGGATAATTACAATAAAGATTAACATTAAAAGGCTTGAAAATGACCAAAATTGATCACACATAATTTATAAAATTTAATAAATTTTCTAGCCTTTGTTCTCTTGCTAAGCCAAAAATTTATTTGAATTTGACTTTAAATTGATTATATATATATATACATTTTTTTTTCGAATTTCTATATGTCGAATTTTATGTCGAACTTTATCGACAAAATTTTAGTTGCCGAACTTTATTCGAATTTGATGTTCGCCGAACTCGAACTCGAACACGAACCTGGTGACTTAGGTTGCCGTGGTCGAAGTTGTTGTAGTTTCCGTGGTCGAAGCTGCCGTAGTTACCGTGGTCGAAGCTGTCGTAGTTGCCGTGGTTGAAGTTGCCGTAATTGCCGTGGTTGAAGCTACCGTGGTCGAAGTTGTCATAGTTGTCGTGGTCGAAGTGTTGATTTATTGGGATTGGACAAATAGAGCTTGTTGAAGTCTTCTCTTGAGAACATAATAGGGCAGAGTTTGAGAACTTTGTGAAGCAACATATTGAATATTTGTGGAGATCATTGAAGACCATGATGCATTGAAGCCATCATGAGGTGACCTTGAAAAAGTTTTGTTTGGATAACATGAAGAGCAGTGGTGACACCTTCATGTGAAGAACAAGGTTGTCATTGATGATGTGATGTGGACACTAAGTGAAGGCGTAGCTGAAGATTGATAGGGTTTGTTGAAGAAGACATTGGGAGCCGTGAAGTATAATCAAAAATATCTTGATGAAGTAAAGCGAAGGGTTGGAGCCTCAAAGACACAAGGTTGGTGCCTTGGAAAATAGGGTTGGAGCCCTAGAGGTTGGAGCCTCAAAGAGACAAGGTCAGTGCCTTGGAAGATAGGGTTGGAGCCCTAGAGGTTGGTGCTTCAAAGTGACA
>APFE031723308.1:0-10265 GCA_000404065.3 Pinus taeda
GCTTCCTTTTCCTTTGTGACCATGGCTGAAATCTTGGTCTCATCACTGGAATCGGATCCAAGGCCATGTTGTGTGGTAGCGGCCATCTTTTGTTTCCCATTATTGTTTGGTTTCTTAGGCCTTAGTTCGAGATGTAATTTCCAACAATGGGCTTCATCATGCCCTTCTTTGGAACAATTTTTGCATGTAATTTTTTTCCCCTTCTTTCTTTACATTTGCATTCTTCTTTCCTTTCCATTTTCCACCCTTCTCTTTCTCCTTACCCTTGAATGGCTTCTTATTACTACCTTCTTCCTGAATGTTCTTTCCTCTTGCTTCAAGGTGCGTGGCTTGCGCACATACCTCATATATATTGCTTAGATTGAACATAAGGATAGTTTGTTTTAAGTAGGAATGTAAACCCCCAATATATCTCAAAAGAGTATCTTGGGAATTCAAGTTTACTCCTAATAATAAATCCATTTTCCTAAACTCCTGGGTATAGTCTTGAACTGTATGGCCCTTGAGTTGCCTAAAATTTTGCCAACTCATAATGGTTTTTTGCATGTAGGCTAAAGGATAAAATTGTCTTTTAATTGAAGAAACAAATATAACCCAAGAAATTCATATCTTACCATGAATTCACATTTCCTCTTGAGTCTTTTCTTCCCACCAAACTAGTGCTACTCCTTCTAGCCTCAATGAAGCCAACTGGATCTTTATGTCATCTTCTTGAAGGTTCTGAATTCTACAATAAACCTCCAATTGTAGACTCTAATTGTCTAACTTCTCTGCATTTACCTCACTATTGTACATGGGAAGTTCAAACTTAATGTTCAATTTGAGTAAGGGAGTTTGTCCTTTTGGGGTTTGTGAATGAGTATGAATAATTTTTGTAGTGGAAGTGGAACATAATGTTGTTTGTGAGGATGAGGATGATGAAGTTGATGAGGAAGATGATGGAGATGATGGAGATGGAGGAGGATTTCCTCCATTAGCCTTTGAATCCTTCTTTTCATATTTTTTTATCTTTTGAGCTTCCCTCTCCATGTGGAGACTTAGAACTATCTCCAACCATTCTAGTATTCCTCTCTTCATAAAGGACTCTAACCATGTCAGTTAAATCATAGAAATATTTATTGAATGCTTCTTCTTTTGAAAGACCTTCGGTCTATCTTGCTCTAGACATTATGACTTTGGATTCAAGCTCAGCTTTTGGTACTACTTATACCTCCTCAATCTCAACTGAAAATAAAACTTGAGGTGCTTCAAGTGCAGTTGGGATTGAAACTTTGGGTGGAGATTGTGGTCTTGTGGCTTTCCTTCTTCTAGGCATTACCTCAGGATTTGCAACCAATAGTTTCCCTTCTCCTCTCTGCAACTTTAACCTTGTAAGCATCACAAATTTACAACCACTAAAATCCTACTTGCACAAAACTCAAGCAATCAAGCAAATAAACTTGCTCTAATACCAACTTGATTTGTTGTTGAATGTTAGTTTTGTTGTGCTAATTTCAACTTCAAAATTAAAAACAATTTCTCATCATTTTCTTTATGTGCATAGGTTTCCTTATGGTTTTTGTGAATGTAACAGGGAAATTTGTCAAGTTTTATGTCAAATTTATGAGCAAAATAGCGTGTAAATAAAGTGTTGAACAACAACAAACAAATATACAACAAACCATCAAAATGAACACTTAACACAATGTTTTGATAAAGGAGTTCACTCCTCTTAGGCTACATCTCCTTGGTCCAACTTCCATGGCTTGGACCTCTGTATTAGCTCAAAATGGAAAAAAGTATTGTTTACAATGCTCTACTACTCATGAAACCTACTTCAATGTGCTCAGAACCTCCAAATCTTCTAGGAATGACTCTTTATGTGCCAAAATTGGTTGAAAATTGCAAAAGTTATGTCCTCTTTAGGGTCCCCTAGGAAAACTCCACCAAAATTGGAGAAGCTCCAATTAATCCCACCAAATTTGGAGAAACGCTGAATATATTGGACTCGCCAAAATATCTGCCAAGTTAAACTGCGCTTTAATTAAAGATAAGCATGACTTAATTAGTGTTAATCTATAGTTAGCGCATTAAGCGCGCAGTTAGTGCTAACCGTTGGCCTTCGATTTTGTGGAGGTGGTCACATGCAGAGGGGGCTAGCCTGTGGGGCTGGCCCTCTCCTCCCCCAACTGCCATAGTTTAACATAACAAATACAAACTGTAACCATAATATGTTAAGAACCAATAACACGACATAGTGGTAAGACTTTGGGCTTGTGTGGGTGAGGTCGTGGGTTTGACTCTGCGGACTTGCCAATAAAATTTTGTCACTGTGCGCTGATGCTTATAGGTTGTTGGGAGGGACATGTGGCGGCCTCCGGGCTTACCACATGTTTCCTTCTCATTGGTACAGACTGCGCACTGGGCAATCACTGTACTTTTTTTTTCAAAATTTCTCTATTTGGCAAAGCAGACAAAAGTCCCTATCTTCCTCATGCGAACTCTGTAACGAGTTGCGTTGGAATCGTATCACCGAGACAGACGCGATCATTCAAAGTTTGAGCGATTCCAAGCACTTTGATTTTTGAGCTAAACACTGATCACCTTATTAGTTGAAATACAATATTTTAAAAATATCAATAACAAAAAGTTTAACCTGGGTCATAAATAAAATATTTCAATAGGCAAGTTGAGTAAAAGATGTTAACATGAAACATATATAGAGAGAAAAACTCACAGAACTCTTATTCTATTAATAGTTGCTTTCTAATTCAATGTATGAGAGATATTTGTAATTCTTTCAATGCTTAATATGGATTTGAAATGTAATATTTTAGAAAGTATTAATAATAAAATTAATTAAATGTATGCATACAAAAAAAGGACATGTTTTAACATTTTAATGTGGAGAATGTAAATTATAAATAAATTATTTCAATGTCAATTACATATATATTATATCATCCTAGATTCATCTTGATTAGGTATCTACTAAGTGCCGAGAGAAATCAAATCTCTTTTCGCTCTAAAATATGGCTACATTGGCGTTTGGTAGACCCTGAATTATGATGGATCTAGGTTGATTTAAAACAAGTAACTATTTCATCTAACTCCATAAAACTTAATAAAAAGAATTTAGCTCATCATCTTACATTTAAAAAATAAGTTGTGCTTGACTATTTTGTTAAAATTACAAGTTTAAACTTCTTTCACAAATCAGATATTCTTTAAAGAAAAATCATGGAACGGAATCTATTTATGCGTTTATGTATTTTTAAATAAGAAAAAAATTATGATTGAGCCAAGAGGCTCATTCTACATACCATTTTAAGTAGATGTGTAAGTATGTTTGTCCCTACCCCTTTATACAAATAAAGATAAATAAATTATATTCTAAATAGAAAAATAACGCTGACTATAATAAAAAAGAATATGTTGTAAAAATAATTAGAAGTAAAAAAAAAAATGTGAATAAAATGTTTAAACTTTATAATTTTAAAAAATATTTAAACAAATTTTATCCCTCTCCACTCATCTTAAATCCATACTTAAAACAAATGCTGAAAATTGAAGAAATCCATTTATACACTTAAAAACCACATTTTCTCACTTCAAAGTAGTTTCCCATATTACAACACTAAATTCCCACACCAATAAATAATTTATAAAATGTCCTTTTTAAAATACGGAAAAGCTAAACATATATCTATAAATGTAAATGTAAGCCGACGTGACCTCTCATCTTACCATGGAGGCGGCGTCTAAAAATGGGAAACGGACAACTTGGTCATTCTTTGGTATTAAATAAGCATGAACGGTTGCTGCTCAGACACGTCACAAAATTCCCGTCAGAGTAAGTCAGACTAGAGACAAAGCAAAACCGTTCCACGTCATCAGATTCGGATAACGAAGAAGCCGCCGCCTGCAAAATCTTATTTTATTTCTGGTGGGCCTACAGGATTACGACCTTTCCGCCTACGATTCCCCAGTATGGTTCAATACAGCGGCGCCGGTGATTCTTTTGCTTCCATACATGTTACACACGGTGTGTTTGTTGGCATTCAATCATATAAATAATAAATTTTAAACCCACTTGCATCCAAGGGTGAAGCTAGGATAAGGATCTCCGCTATGAATATAATATTATATAATGGATCTTTCATCATTCATTTCATCTACCGGTTTAGTCTAGTTCAGTCCTGTCTAGATTGTAAGTAAGTTGAGGAGCTGAGAGATCAATTTGAGAGGGTGTGAAGATGTTGGCTGTTTTTGAGAAATCAATTGGACAAGGTCCAGAGGAACTAACTAGCCCTACTTCTAAGCGTGCAACTAATCAGAAGAATGGGGTGGAGATCCTGAGCTCTTTTGTTTCTTCAATATCTCAAGCGATATCAATCACATTTGGAGATAATGGCGGTGGTGGCATGGCTTATGCCCATGACAATGAAACTCTTCGCCAGCCCAGGTAAGATTTTTCAAGAACACAATTTTCATTTCTGTTTAACCTGAATTAAAGCATGCAAGTTTAGATTTAAGATTTTTTTAAATAGGGTGGTTTTTATTGTAGATTTTGAGAATATTTTAGAATATGATGGTTAGATTACAGAATAAAAATATTCTGTGAATCTGCAATCTAACAGAGAATCTTTGAATTTTCTGAAAGACATTTATTCATTTATTTTGGCCCTAAATTCAAAATCACATTTATTCATTTATTTTGCCCCCTAAGAATGTGGTTTTTTGTGAAGTCCCTGAAACATTCATAGGATGTTTTACAACTTCAAACCATGAGTATTGATGGTATGCATAAAGCAGATATACACAAGCAGGTAAATGGAAACAACCTGAATGACAGCTTAGGTGGATACACCCTTGAGGTGAGGTGGAGACAGTCTTGAGGAATAGCATCTAAGTGGTGAAATCTTTTGCAAAAAAAAATATTTTAATTTCTTTTTCTGTTTGAGAGATTTAAAAGGATCTCCAGATTCTTCAGAGTTTTGACAATTGAATTGTTATTTTTTTTTTGATGTATTTTATATTAACATAATAGCTGATTGAGTCTCAGATGAGTATTTTTTTTTGTTGAGTGAACATGTGATCTATTTTATTAACGGGAATAGCTGATTGGTTATCCAGTGAGTATGTTCTTTGTCTGAGTGAGTGTATGTGTGTGCATAGTTGATTTATTGTGGAGTAAGTATTCTTAATTGCAATGGCATTCTTATTAAGATGGCTTATTTTATTAATACAGTAGTAGCTGATTGGTTCTCAGTTAATATTCTGTTTTGTAGTGAGTGATATTGTATTGGTTGAGAATGAGTATTTGTATAGTTAATTAATTATGGGGTAAGTATTCTTAATTGCTTTGTGCTGGGGAGTTATTGTGCGGATGAGTCTGAAAAAAAGAGTCAGAACGCACTTGCTATTTTCTGATATTTTAGTATAGATTCAAGGATATTGTAGAATCAGATTCAGGTAATCTGAGGTCCAACATTAATGATTAACTTTATGGCTGGTTCTTTCAGTTACTTTGAATCTACAAACGTGAATGATTAACTTTAGGTTGAGCTTTTCAGTTAGCTGAATCTACAAATGTTAAAATGAATTTTATGTCTGGGGTTTTCAGTTACCTGATGAATTTTTTGACAAATGTTAAAATGAATTTTATGGTTGGGGCTTTCATTTACCTGAGTCTGAATGTGCATCCTTATTTTGATAATTAACCATGTTCATGTTTCTCACAATTTGAAATAACTTTAGAATCCACAAATAATATAATTACATATAGGGTCTTTTGCCACTTAACAGAGCTCACTCTCCACTGTAAAATATTTTCTACATGACTCTACAGTACTTTGATAATTTTAATTTTTTATTATATTTTATCTTTTTTATAGTATAATTTATATATATTTTGAGGATATTTTACAATCTGACAATTAAGAAATGTAGTTGTCTATAATGAGACTTTTTGGAAGCTTTTCCGGTGGGTTTTTCCGGTCAAAATCCGGCAACAATTTATTGGAATCGCAAGTTTGATAGCTAGTTTCTGCACAATCAAAGTGTCCCAGAGTTTTTCAGGGTGGTGAATCCAAATATGCAGTTAAAAAACCATTTTAACTGCAACAAATCAAGATTTAACCTGAATTTCCTCCGCGGGATTCCGTCACCGGAATCTCCAAAAAATCGCATTATAGACAACTCCGAAATGCAGTGGTTAAACAATTGATCTCTCCAGACCATTAAAATATTCCCAAAATTAACAATAAACATAAAAATGCCCTGCTTCAAGAATTGAGTACATACCCTAATATGTATTTTATATATGATTTTTATTGAACAACACGTAGTTTTGGGGAACGACCTTGAATGTACTCTAACTTGAATTAGCATGTAAGTCCTGCAGGTTATTTGCGGCGGTTGATGACATTTTCTGTATCTTTATTGGGACGTTGGAGAATCTGTGCGTCTTGAGGCGACAATACGGACTTTCCAAGACAACCACAGAAGCACATCTTGTGATAGAGATATACAGGACGTTGATAGAAAGAGGGCCTTACCCTGCAGATCAAGTTGTCAAGGACATGGAAGGACGCTTCGCCTTTGTGCTTTTTGACAACAATCGCACCACCGTATTTGCAGCAGTGGTGAGTACTGCTTTTAAAGTTTTATGGCATCGTTTTCTCTTTTTGGTAGGCTCACTAGGCTGAGTTTCGGCAGGGGCTAGCCTCATAAATTTGCTGTATATTAATTGAAGCTAATAACTATTTTAAATTTAGGAATATTTCAAAAAAAATGTTAAAAGCTAACTGAAATAAGATATTGAGAGAATTGATTTCCATTATATTTTTGAAATATTCCAAAATATACAACTGGTTTGGGTTTGTATTTGTTGGCAGGATGGAGATGGATCAGTGCCATTATTTTGGGGGACAGCGGCTGATGGGTCTCTCGTTTTCTCTGACGAACCAACCATCTTACAGGAAGGATGCGGGAAGTCCTTTGCTCCTTTCCCAACAGGTAGGATACATGGATTGAGGTTTGTGCTGGTTTTTTTTTTTTTTAAATCAAACTTAGTAGATATTTATAATGAAAACTGTTACAAACCTAAACACTAATAGTTGGCATTTTTTTACCTATAATGGGGGCAAAATTTTGCAAATTTTTCACTTCTAATAATAATAAAGTACCCAGTAAATGTATACTGAAATTGTGGACTTTCAGGATGCATGTTTTGGAATGCTGGGGGATTACAGAGCTTTGAGCACCCCTTGAATAAGATGAAAGCAATGCCGAGAATTGACAGCGATGGGCAAGAGTGTGGAGCAATTTTCAAAGTGGACAAATTCACTAGGATCAATAGCATGCGTCGAGTGGATAGTGCAGCCAACTGGGCAACCTCTGTCTGAATACCCAATTTCTTTTTTAAATCCACTTCTGTTGCTCATAAATGTGGTTTAGTCATATTCCATAAGCAGATAATGTAATTTGGCCCTGGAGTTTCTAGTTATATATATAATATGAAAGTGTGTTTTGTAATGGATGTTTCTTTTTCGCTTGGTCTTTCTCTTGAAATTTTGTGCAAGAAGCAGAGGCCAGCAAAATGCTACCAAAAAGCAAGGCACTGGAGAAATTGAGCCTTACATTATTCATATACCTTGAAATGAGTAATTCTTTCTCTTGAAAATTTTAAAAGAAATTGGATAGAGGCACTGATTTTCAATGTCACGTAAGGACCAGATTTGCAGGATACTGAAATAAACAAAGAGCCCTTTTGAAATGTTCCATAAGGTATTTGATAATTAATATATTCTAATTTTGTTATAATATGTTTGATGTTTAATTACTTAATTAATTGGTGTTATACTAACTAGTATATTTTAATTTTGTTATTTTATGTTTGTTATTTTCGTTAATTTTGTTATTTTATTTGTTTATTTCAATGTATGATAGTATATAGACTAGTGTGTATAGTAAGTTTGTCAAAATAGAATATCATACATTTAAAAATCATATTTTTTAGGATATAATTTATTTCAATATCTTATTAAAGATATGGGAAACTTCTAAAACTAACAAATTATTTCTATACCAATTTCTTTATTGTGGGATTAACTTATGAACTCATGTAACATGAGCATTCAATCTACACGTTCAACCCTTGGTACTCTCTATCTACTATTAAGGATAGGAGAAACTTCTAAAATTAACCAATTAACTAAAGCCCTTTTTTTCAAATTCAGAACACTTTGCATGGATTAAGAGTCTTATTTATAATGTCTTTTACAAGAAAAATGGAGAAACTAATTCTTTGATATTCTCTCAACTAAAGAGAAAGCAAACTATGCATGGAATAGTAAAATAGATTTCATTAGGAAATAAAATCCAATGAGAAACTTCAAGCTGAAGACGAGCCAGTAGCTTGTTGCCATAGTTGATATACTTCTAGAAGGGGTGTCAACTCTTCTGTAGATTGTGGTCTCATGTTCAGATGATAGTTGAAAACAAAATTATGAATAAGTGGCAACATATGAATTATTAAGTCTGTGAGTGTCTTTAGAACTTGTAAATGACCATGAGACTTGATTAAAAACAACAAATTCAACTCAAGATTAATATTTGACAACAATTCAATTCCTTTTCTTAACTATGTGCTTTCATCTGCTCAATCTTTTTGTAACATTTTAACATCTAGCAATGTATCTTATTTATAATTTGAAATCAGGTATGAGAGCTATCACATATCATTTACTAGCTTCTCGATTAAACGAATTCTATTCTTCCAAATTCCCTGAACCATGGACTTGTGTGCTTCATCAATCCTGGGAAGTTATGACTACATTCTTTTCTTGTATGCCTACCATTCTAAGAGATCATTGAGATTGCACTTTTCTTCGTCACTGACTTTCCATGTTAACAAATTCATCAATTAATTTAAAGGTTATCTTTTGTTGTTCCTGCATTAATCTCAACTTCTCACAAAAGGCTTGTTGTTTGATAACCTCAACAAGGAGTTGAAGGGATTCATGTTTAAACTCAGTGACACTGATAGCTATTGACTTTTCCTGTTCTACACTTTGTTGCAATGCCTTTCACTGATCTCTAGCTATCTCAGCTTGCTTTTGCAATTCTATAGGATATTAAACAAAGAGCACGTGGATGAAGAAATAGAGTATCTAAAAAATGTTTTCTTAAACACTGGCTATAAGCACAAAGACATCAATAAAGTTATCATAAAAGTTAAATCCAGAGTCACAACTAGACCCCCCTCATTCCGCTCTCAAGCCCTAAATGGAAAGGCATATCTCCCTTACATCCAAGGTGTTACTGATAAATTAGTCAAGGTACTAAGAAAGAAAGGGATATCAACCTCGTTCAAACCCTTAAATACTATCCAGCAAAAATGAGATCGGTAAAACATGGCCTGGACCACTTCCAACCAAAAATAATTTATAAAGTCAAGTGCTCATGTGTTAAATGTTACATTGGAGAGATAGGAAGATCCTTCAAAATCAAACTTAAAGAACATTTAGCAGATATCAAGAAAGGAAGAATTAGATCCTCAACACTTTCCGAACATTCTTCTAAGTCTATTCACTATGTATTCCTAGAAGACGTGGAAATAATAACTAAGGAAAACCATTATTGTAAAAGGAAGATGCATGAGGCTCTGGAAATCATGAATCATCCCAACAATGTCAACATAGACGGAGGGTTAGAGGTCAGTAGGAGTTGGATCCTCCTACTCACGCAAAGCTATAATCTCCAATCAATCGTAACTAATCCTCCTTCCTTAACCTCAACCTCTTCTATTCCTTAATTAATATCATTAAATTTTAATGATATTAATTAAAGAATAGAATAATTTAAGAAATAATAAAATTATTTATTACATTAATTAATAAACTTAATTTAACTTAATTAGCTTAAAATAAATAACG
Organism: Pinus taeda; assembly: GCA_000404065.3. NCBI lineage: Eukaryota > Viridiplantae > Streptophyta > Pinopsida > Pinales > Pinaceae > Pinus > Pinus taeda. Next base: position 9,921 of record APFE031723308.1, read on the forward strand.
TTAATTTTTTAATTATAATATCACTTAACTATTATTAACTTTAAACAAATTGAATATTAGGTAAAATTCTAATATAACTAATGTGACATATCAATAAAACTATAAACTTAAATAATTTAAATAACAATTAAATATATTAATTATAAATTCAACTTATATCAATATGTATTAATTTGATCTCTTGTTGTCGTCCATTTTTCGTATCATATTCTCTCGATTCGCTTCTTCTTGACCTTTGTCCTAATGATGGGTCTTGGTTTAGACTCAAAAAGTCAACAAAAATGTGTGTTGTGGAGCAATTTCCAACATTGTATTTTCAATTATGTTTGTGTTCGGGTCACTTGT
>APFE031723320.1:2153-61058 GCA_000404065.3 Pinus taeda
TTTGAACACTTATCCCACCCATTTCCACTATTCTTCATCATATCATTTGTTATAATTTATCATTTAAATCCATTTTATAAATGATTTATGCTCTTATGAATGAATATTATGTATTCTCCTTTATTTCTAATAAATTCATGATTATGAATTATTTTATCAATGATAGTTTCAATAAATTAGTTGTAACATTATTTACCATTTTTAACCTCCAAGATAATTTCTAGATTGAAGATTTGACCATTAAATCCGCCAACTCAGAAATTCGTTGGAATAAGAAGTGACAGTTTTGCGGTTGAGATTCTGAGCAAATGAAAAAGAATCTGGAAAATCTGGAACATGGTTTTTGTCCAGAACGGACCCAATTAACTTTATTAAAGAACGGTTTTCCAAAATTTGGCTTGTACTGAGAGAAACGCAGGGTTCTTTCAGCACGATTTTCTCAGATTTGCTGTTGCGACCCTCTTCCAAATCTCAGCTGCAAAGCCAAATTCGTCTTGCTCTTGTTGAGAGATGAAAGGAAATATATTTTCTTGTTGATCAACTGATTAGAATCAATCCAATTTTGTAAAAGAAATCATGTTGTACTTATCTTTATTGTAACTTCTCTCTGATCTCTCTATTTAAATGAAAACAGAGATCAGAGATGGGGATGACTTCGAGATGACTTCAGAAGGACTTTTGGGATTCGAATGATGGAATTGAAGATGTAGAATTAGAGATTCAAGAGTGATGATGGATTACTCATGATGGAATAGGATAGGATAGGGGGAGAGAGAGAGATGGAACGAGTATTATTTTGAACTGTAATTTTATTTGCAGACTCTCACTGCTGAGAAGACACAACTCAATGTAATGATGTTCGATTTGATGATCAATATATAAGCAGAGTTATTATTCCTTCGCATCTTCTGAAGCACTACTGGCAGTGATCACTGGTGGTTAAGGGCCCAACCCCGGTGGATTCACTTGCGATTCCTGTACCATTATTTCATGATCTTTATTGTGTGATGGTTTGATTTTATTTCTACTTATCGTAATCATGTAATTTTACAGCTTGGTATTTCCAGATTGAATGAACTGATCTGTTTTATATACTATACTTAAATTGCGTTGCTGTTCATTTCCTTCTTAACAGAGCTCACTGCTTTTTGCCAGCATGTTGTTGCGATGTTCATTTCATCTTCAAAGCTGCGCTGATCACTCCAGTAATTTAACAATTTTTTGTTCATTACAGTTATATAAGTTTGGTTATTCAGTTCTAATACTTAGCGCTGTTATTCATTTACTTTCTGCAATTATTTAAGCTTACCTTTTAGCATTCTTTTAGTTAGCACAATTGTCTCATTTTCATCAAGTTGTAGTAATACGATTGATTTAATTCTTTGCACTTTCCAATTGGTTATTTAGTGTTGTGCGTGAGATCAACAACTGTAAAGGACATTGGCTATCGCTGCCTAAGTTCTCAGATTGTGGATCTTATTTATGTTTGATTTCAATTACATCAATATCCAGAGGAATGAGTTATTGCTACTGCATCCTCAATTGATGGTTGTTTGAGTGAATGATTTAGTTTAGAACATTTCAGTTTCTTGTTGTTCCATTTACGGCCGTTCCATTTTAGACTTGCTGTTCCATTTGCTATTTGTTGTTCTATTTTACTTTCTGCCGTTCCATTTACTTGTATTTGCTGCTTTGGTGTGAGAGAAGTTCTAAGGCTGTAGTGAGCCTCAGCAGTCGTTGCCTAGCTCCCAGACCTATGGTCCATGCTCTAATTTCCTTTCCATTAGTTTCTAGAGGGATGGGTTATCCCTTTCGCACCCTTGACTGATAAGCTGCCTTGTGTGATTTTATCCTTTTGAAGTAATTTAGTCATAGTTTAGCATCCGTTTACTCTTGTGTTCTCTGAACGTTGTACTACTAAACATTACTCTTGAGTAAATAGCCGCCTCAGACTGAGTACACTCTTGAAATAAAAAGTCTTCCCTGGGTTGACAATTAATGTGAGGTAATTAGGTGTTAAAAAGACCCTTTTTATCGCTCCACATCTGTGAGAGATTATATTTGCCAGTTTTGTAGAGATGGATCTCAGCCTAGCAAGGATGGCAAGATCAATATCTGGGATGTCACTGATCATCCCTTGAGGACCATTTTATTTACCTTTGCTAGATTGGCTAGTAGTGCAGCTCTTCATTTGGCCAATAGATCTTACATGGAGTATGCCCTGGAATACTTGGAACCAAAGGCATTCAACTGGTGTGAGGCGATACTTCTTGTTATAAAATAACAACTCTCCAAGGTCAAGAATGGAAGATCCAAGAATTTCGGCTACGGTTCCATCTTGACTACTTTCGCCTTGGAGAGGATTCCACTAATGCAGCCACAGTACATTTCACTAAGATTACCAGCACTGAGGGAACCACGGATGCAGAGGTGGGTTGATCTTATGGCCATACATGCTGGTCAATCAAAAATTTCCTTCTCTGATACCTTCTTTAAGTGGTTCAACCATCAAGAGATGGTCTTCGCGGAGTACCCATATGTCGGGATTAATTTTCGAGGTGACTCGGATTTGGCGTTACCAGCTGGCAAACAGTGGAGTGCTATAGGTAAAATGATTCGACCACATTTTTGTTTATCAGTTTCATAATGTTTTTGTGTTTTTAAATGTTATCAAGACTAATCGAACTCATATGTGTGTGCAGATATTGGGCCAGTGTGACCAGCAGCATGCCCATGGGCGCCAACGGACGTTCTAGCAAGAGAGGCTATAGGGAGGACCGTCCTTCGAGATTTGGACATATCGGAGACCTTGGCAATGCTGCAGGATCATATCAAGGGCCTTACTCTCGGTACTCAGGATGTGAGGACCGACGAGTTACCCTTGAGGTTACAGCATCACACCACTAGTGTGCCAAGTTGATGGACCTGGCTTTTGCGCTTGATTGCACAGGCGGTGACATGCTATCACCAACATCATTAGTCTAGGATGCTTTTTCTGCATTCATTTTGAGTTTCTTGGTCATATGACAGATTTTGTCTTGGAAACAAAACATTTTGTAAAAACTATAAACAGTTATATATTTTTGATTTTCGGAGTTTTAATCTTGGTTAAGTTATGCAATCCTGATGCAAATGTTAATGTAAAATGCTTTCTTTACAAATGCTGCAGATGTCTATCCAACACATAGTTTGCTAATGAATCGATTAATGTGTTTAAGTTTCTAGAAATGTGTTGATATTGGATGGAATCAAACTGTCTTTCCAAAATCCTCACAGTTAGGAACATATGATAAATAGTTGGGTTCCGAACGAAATAGACGCTAGTAAGCTGTAGAATGACAAGTTGCAAATCTAGCCTGACAACAAGTCGGCGTATGCCATGCGAAATGGCATCCGAGAGAAGTTCGATCAACGCGCTATACTCAGCGATGTTATTCGTTGATTGGACAATAAATATCCCTTTGAAACTTACTAACTCGCCACTTGGAGCAAAAATGGCCCAGGCCGCGGAAGATAGGTTCCGTGTACTACGACTAACTCTGTCAGCGTACCCAACAAATGATTCCAAAAAGTCCGACATCTGCAACAAATGCAAAGTGGATTACCTAACCAAAATGACAACTCTAAAAGAAAACAAAAAATGTAACAAAAGCATATATATAAAGAGATTACTACACTTAATTAAGCATAGTAATGCTTCAGATACAACCCATTTCGAGGTTACGACAGTGGAATCCCATCATAATCCACTAGCTCGTAGGCTCCTTTTGCCAATACTCGCTTAAAAATGTAGGGGCCCATCCATAATTGTTCAAACTTACCTGCTCCCAATTTGTCAGATTCCTGATCGTATGGTAAGACCAGGTCACCTTCTGAGAAGACACGAGGCTTGACATTTTTGTCAAATTGCACTTTGACATGTTTCTTATGTGCTTCATTAGCTAGCACGACATCACAACAGGTTTCGTCCAAGTGGATTAATTCTAAGAAACGAGCTTCTTCCTCTGAAGTTTCAGGAAGCAAATCAATTGTGAGCTTGAGAGATGAAATTTCACACTGAATTGGTAAGACAGGTTCCATACCATACACCAACTGGAAGGGCATAAATCCGGTCATGTTTCTTACTGATGTCCTATATTCCCACAGAGTTGAGTATAGGATTAAATGCCAATTCTATTTGTGGACTCCAATCATTCTCTGTAGCATGTGCTTAAGGACTTTGTTGATTGCCTCAACTTGACCGTAACTATCGTGGGACAGTCCTAATTTGGCATTCAATTCAACCATCATGTGATTGCGAAAATTCAACCCATGATCTATGACTATAGCCTGTGGAACACCAAATCTAGAGACTACATGATTAAAAAATAAAAGAGCAGTTGTTTCACCATTGTTGTTTAATGGCATCACATCGGTCAATTTTGTAAAATAGTCAAAAGCGACTATGATATACCCATTCCCCCTGGCCGAGGTGGGGTTACATCTCATGAAATCTATGCCCCATTTAGCTAATGGCCCAATAACAACTACTGGGTGCAGCGGTGTTGTTGGTAATCTGGTTTTGTGATCAAAAATATGGCAAGCATGGGAACTTCTGACTACAATTATGCAATCTTTGAATATAGTGGGCCAGAAGTAACCAGCTTGTGAGATCTTTTGTGCAGTAGTGTAACCAGATAGATTCCCCCCACACGCACCTGAACAATAGTCATTCAGGACTTTTTTGGCTCCTCATGCGTGAGGCACCTTCGCAGAACTATATCGACACCATGACGGTAAAGTGTATCACCGACGATCATGTAGTATTTTGCTTCGTATCGAATAAGTCAATGTTCAGAGCGAGAGGTGTTAGGCCTAAAAGTTTGGGTTTGGAGATAGACCAATATATCTCTGTACCACGGATTGCTTGATGATATCAGAAACAGTGTCTCGTCCATGATTGATGCTTTAGATGTTAAATCGCTGGATGATGATGGGAGGTCACAAAGTAACTCCGCGAAGACCAGAGACTTCTTTGATTTGGATTTAGTGAATTTTAGATAAAACTCTTGCAAAATGGCTATCCATTTGGAATATTTTCCCCCTAGTAATTGACGCAATAGAATGTAGGTCATAAGATTGCAATCTGATAAAATGGTAGTTTTGCAAAAGAGAATATAGTGTCGAAATATTTGTACTGCTTGAACAGCTGCTAAAGCTAGCTTTTCAACATAGGAGTATTTTCTTTTTGTACCATTTTAGTTGCAGCTTAAATAATAGATAGGATGTTCCATTCCATTATCCTCTTGCACTAAAACCATGGCAATGGTTGTATCTGTGGCAGCTAGATATAGGTTAAAGTCTTTTTGATAGTGAGGAGCATACATTAATGATGCTTTTACTAGGGAACCTTTTAAAGCATCAAAGGAAGCTTTCGCAACCTGATCCCAGTTGAAGGGTACTTCTTTTTTCAAAAGACACATATAACCTTTAGCAAGTTTGACATAATTTAGAATGAACCTCCCTAGAAAGTTTGCTTTCCCTTGGAGTTTCTGAATCTGAAGAAAATTTGAAGGTGGAGGTATGTCAAGGATTGCCTGAACCTTACATGGGTCGAGTCGAATTCCGTCCTTAGAAACTATGAAACCAAGTAATCGACTAGAACCAACATAAAACACACACTTGTGTGAATTTAGTTGTACCTTGTAGTGTTGGCAACGTAGAAATATGGCTCTCAAATGCTGCGAATGATCAGTCCTCTTTCGCGAATGAGCTAGTAGATCGTCGAGATACGGTTGAACAATGTTATTTATGTCATGGAAGGCGTAGTTCATTTCCCTCTAAAAAGTTGCCCCTACGTTCTTTAAACTGAAAGGTAGTTTATGGTACGTGAATGTGCCCCATTAACATATAAATGCAGTCTTCAACTGGTCCTGTGGGTGGATATTGATTTGGTTGTATCCGGAAAATCCATCCATGAATGAAAAGATTTCACATCTGGCACATTCATCAATTATCTGGTCGATGAAGGGTGTAGGGTAGTTGTCCTTTGGACATGCTTGATTTACATCCCTATAATCGACGCACACTCTAATTGTTCCTTGCTTTTTCATCACAGGAACAATATTCGATACCTAATCAGTGAGAGGAACAGGGTAAATGAAACCAGCATGCAAAAGTTTTTCAACTTCTACTTTAATGACAACGGCTTTCTTCGAGTGGAGTGGTCAAAGCTGTTGTCATACTGGTTTGACATCTGAATACATCTTGATTTCATGTTCAATGATGCTCGAGTCAATGCCTAGCATTTCTTCATATGACCATGCAAAGACATCTCTAAATTCGCGAAAGAGAGCGTAGTATATTTCTAGTTCTAAAGGAGAACAAGATTTGCCAACATGAATATTCTCTACAACATTGGGTTTGGTCGAGATATTAATGGCGATAATTTCCTCAATATTGGATAGGTTTCACTTGGAATCCACTGTATTTACAGTATTTGATAGAAGATAAAAAACTGAAGGATGATTAAGGTCACTTGAATAATCATCATTGTTATCTTGAAGGTGGGAACGATGGTGTTAATCTTCCCATGACGTCTCTCCTATCACCATCGACTAAATGATTCCTTCATCTGTAGAATATATGCGAGACCAAGGATCGGAAGAGGTACCATACTCTGGAGACCTATCTATCCAAACACTCGCTGAGTGTTGATTTGGGTTCACCACCCAGACCCAGAAAATTGATTGCTACAAAGATTCTATAGGTCTTGGGGGAAACACCTGGTGATGATCCATGCTATCAAAATGGTTAGAGTTCTTCTTAATCTTTGATTATGTAGAAGATATCATATGACAGGTTTCCACTGTGGCCACTTCCGCCATATTATTTGGAGGCGTGAGGGAAAAAGTACCCATTAAGGGAGGGTCTTTTAGGAGACCGATATTTTGAAGTGATTGAGAACTTCCATGGATCAATGGAATCCTTCCAGTAGCTTGAGAACTGTTGGGGAAAAAGGTGAGTTGGTCAATGATTGTAATCCTGCCTTGGAAGGGAAATGCAATCTTTCTAAAATATGTTGACACAACAACAACCATAGCATAAATCCAGGGCCTTCCTAGTAAGATATCGTAGTCAAGGTTTCCATCAATGAACTTGACTTCAATTTCTATTGTCTTGCCCCAATTCAACTTGCAAGTTACTCAATATCCCATATGGAATGTATGTTCTTCCATCGAACGCTTTTAATGTTGTTGATGATCATGATAGGGGTGGCAAGCCTAAAGTTTTCCAACAACTCATTGACATAATACAGGTAGATGCCCCCTCATCAATGATTATTCGATGAACAGTTTTATTGAGGGATTTTACCTGTATAAGGAAAGAGAGTTGGGCTGGTAACTGAGGTTCGTACCTTTATGGTTAAAGGCCACAAGATTGGAATCCGCTGGATCGATCCTACCTATTGCTAATAACAAAGCTTGCTTTTGGGAGGGGCAGTTCTGCAATACTTCAAGTGTCGACATAGCGGATGGCTATTCAGCTAGATCTTCCACTATATTATAATAATGTGCTACTTGAGCACAAGGATTAAATGTCGATTTATGTACTACTCCCTTTGGCGGCTTTATAGTTAATTCAGGAATGATGGGCGGAACAACTTCTGAGGAAGTTGTTGTCGAACTACTAGGTTGATATGTAGCCTTGTTGTTTGACGACTATGGATTCCCATAATATTTATTGCTTGTCAATATCAAAGAATAATTTTGCTATTTTGAGACGGATAGCATAAGCACTTGTGATGTGGAAGCATGATCGATAGCAACCAGATTAGTTTCTGGGTTTGGAAACGGATCAGTCAACATCGCTGAGGTAGTTGAAGTTTTTAAAAATTTCATAACCTCAGCTCGATGTGGACAATTTTTCATGAAATGGTCCTCATCGCATATGAAACATGGTTGATGAGGTTTCTTTTGCCCAACAGGGTTTTCAAAAGATTTTTCAGGAGGTGAATTCTCATGTTTCTTCTTATTATTTTTCCCTTTCTTCTTGCCCCCTTGTTGCTTTCGATTCTTTCCCTTGTTAGATGACACGGCATTAATATCCGAGGCAAGAGGTTTCTCATTTTCTTTTTGACTAGAAACTGCAAGGGCTTTACCAGATGGAGCCTTTGCGGTTTGCGTGCTTGAGGTATTGATCACGCCATCACCGGCATGAGAGTCCCTGTTCAATTTAGGAGGGGGAGGAATGGAAAATTTTGGTCTAGGAGCATCAGGAATTTTGTCGTAGAGCATGCCAGACTGAATGTAGATCAAGTCTAAATATTATGCACGAGCAATGACTTGCTCTTCAGTGAAAACTCCTCCTTTCACTACATCCTCAGTAATTGAAGGTAATAATGACTTAATAAACCACTCAGCTAGAAGCTGATCAGGAACATACGTCTTTACCATTCGACGATGACGTCGCCACTCGTGAATATGATCAGATATGTGAGTGGTTGTTGTCTGTTTAAAGTTGGTAAGGAGTTTTGTCCCCATTTCGTACCTTATGGGTAACTAAAAGTGGGTTAGAAAAGTAGTGGCAAGGGAACTGAAGTTATCAAATAAAGATCTAGGCAATTCAATATACCATTTCATTGCCGGACCAGTTAGCGTTTGCTGAAAAAGGCGAAGCCTAATCGAAACATCATTTAGGGTATTGGATGAGCACCAAAAATGAAAGGTCACCACGTGATTCGATGGATCTTCACCCAGATTTCCATTTAATTTAGGAATATCGGAGGGAAGTTTATGAGGAATCGTTGGCCACCAAGGTATGTATGCAAATGGATCATTCGTTAGCCAGTTCAAATCTGGTAATTCTAGAGTTGTTACAAAAGGAAACTATTGATTCAAGTTTGGTGAAGCATACCCAAGATAAGATGGGATTTCCTGAGCAGTAGGTCTTTTCATACCAGCATAATGTATATGATGCTGGTAACTTTGATAAGGTTATTGGACATAACCAGTATAGTATGATTGTTGGTAATCGTTTTGAAAAAACGGTTGTCCATTACCTACAAAGCCTTATTTCGCAGATCCTCGGTAAGTTTGTTGGAATTGCGGTTGTTGATATTGTACTAGCCATGGTTGTTGGACCATTTGCTACTGCCCAATACTAGAATATTGACCAATATGCGAGGTGATAGTACCCGATTGAGCTTGAGTCATTCCAGGTAAGGAAACACTAACCTGAGGTTGCGATTAAGTCGTAGAGACGAGGCTGTTATATTGCAACATGAGAGACTTGAGGTTGACACACAACATGCAGTGCTTGTACTTGCGACATAGTCATAATATCAAGTGTAGTGGAAATATTCGACACTGGTTGGACTAGTTGCATTGAATATACAACCTTGGTTGTTGAGGTAGTATTGGTATCCAACCGCTGGATGTAATTCCAGTTTGACCTAAATTTTGTTGTGAACTCTCATACAGTTGTTCTCCAGGAGGGAACAATGAAAAAGCATACTGTCCTCCATATGGTGGCAGTCCAGTGTTCAAAGGATATATCAGTCTTTGAAGACTAGTTTGCCCAAATTGATACTGGCTTGCAGGATTAATTTGCTGAGTTTCAACATAAGAAATACCAGATGGGATTTCGGATGAACAAACAGGAACAGACCATGTCGTCGAAACAGCCCCTGAGTGGACTCCGGCTAGTGCTTGATAACTAGCCGGGATAGATGATATACCAAAAAACATTGTAGGAATGGCAACAGGAAGTTCTGCCGTAGTTGTATCAGATGACACGGTCCTAGATGTCAATGGTTGCTCATACATGTTTAGTCTATCCAAGATATTTCCTAGTGATTCGACAAGAACTTGCGATGAAGGATGATTAAAATAACTAACTTCAGGAGTAGATGGATATAAGTGGATCCCAGTTCCAAAATGTTATGGAGTCCTTGATGGAATATCCTCTACTATCTCCTCTATAGCAATCAGTCCAGGTGGAAGAGGTAGACCGTCAGGTCCGTAAAATATTTCTGGAGCCGAAGAAGGTATAGCTTTTGCAGTGACAGATACCGAGGGGTTGACACCTTCTGAATTCTGGAACTAAACTTCCAGATGTTCAGGTAAATGAACTTCAGTCTCTGGATCAGCTCTTGCTAGAACTGTTTCAGGTATAGAAGTGTCTACCGTTACACTAGGATCAGTTCTAATGTCCTCTTGTAACTGCGGAACTTCTTCTGTAAAGGCAGATGTACTAGAAATGATTAGAGTAACTGTAGTTTCTGATGATGTTGAAATACAAGTTTCAAATAAACCAGGAGAATTGGACTCAGTTAAACGAGACCGTTTTGCACGGAATGGTTTCGTTTCCGGAGTCAAAGATGGTTGACTTACTAGTCTCCACGAAAGATGGGGTTTTGATTGAATTTCTTCCACGATTGCGGATTACTTGATCAACTCAAAATTAAAAGGGGGGAAAATGTTATTCCGAATTTAATAAATTTTAATGACACTTTGACACAAATTTTCTTTTTCAATTTTTAAGAGTCGAGAAAAAGCTAAAGATGACTCTAGTCCCCTTCGATTTTTAATGAGCCTAAAGTGACAAGTGCTCAGATGGAACTTTTATTTTAAAGAGTTGAAAAGGAATGGAAGTGACTACTCTGGAAATATAGATAGAGGGATTACCAAACCAATTGCAAAACTGCAATATACACCTTGGTGATAGATTAAAGAGAAATTACCAAGGACTTATGCATGACAGTCAATCTTCTCGAATGCTGTGTTCAGTGCATTGCAATCGATACGGCAATAGACACGGCTTCCTATGGATAAAGGATATAAGCCTATTGTGGTCTCCCAATATATAATCGAAGGTACAGGGAGCACAAGTCTGCGCTAGCATTTCTCGTATCAAAGAGGAGGAATCACCCAACCTTCGATGAAAATGATAGTTACTAGATTTTACGACGCTAGAATAGATCTCTAGCCTAGACCTCTAGATGTGTTGCGTTAGGTTCCAAAGCGTTGTTATGTTCATTGAAATTTCTTTTAGAGTTGATCTTGTTTAGAAGTTTGCCTTTCAAGGTTCACCATATGATGTAGATGTAAAATCCCTAAATATGAAATCTAAAATGATAAACAATCGTTGTTTACTTTTTAGCAATGAAAATCCTAGCTACTAAGGAAAGAAGATTATGATTCTTTCAATCAGAGAGCAAAGAGCACACACTAAATGCACTTTTCTTAAATCATTTTTCAGTCACAGTCTAAATGCAAATGAAAATGCATGTATTTTTTTTTCGTTCCCTTTAATGTGAAGAATGCCAAAAACAAAAACTGAGTATAGATTTGAAATATTTTCTTCAAAGCGACATTTCGACAATTTCTTTTCAAAATGAAAGGATGACTAAATGACACTTTTCGATTTCAAATAGAAAAATGCTTTCGACACTTCAAATATTAACAATTCAAATCAAATACATGACAAAATTTCAATCGACTCTCTAGAGAAAGAAGACTTCAAGACAATTCTCTTTTTTAACACAAAACGACAGTTACGATGATTTTTGCACCAAAACGACGATTTGATTGACGCAACTTTTTGATGAAGGACTGTAAATGATGGAAAAATACATAAAAACATTTACTAATCCTAATCAATGGAGGCTAATCTATGTAAAGCAAGGAGGCTTCATCAATGAGATATTGTTCACAAGCAGCAAAACGATTAAACAGAGCTGAAAACAAGGACAAAAAACCCAAATTTCAAGGAGAGAAATAGGATTACTCAGTCATCGCACCTGTGCTTCACAAAAATAGGGATGCATCTCACCTGCTACACTCGGGAGGTGCGATGCATACTGGCTTCCAGTGATAGACAGTGCGATGGACCAGGGAGCGAAACTGAGGTGGGTTTTTCCTCAAATTTGTAGCTAAGTTCAGTGATTTAAGCCGAGCTATGATGGATAGTAAAAAGAAAAGTACAGAGGAATGATCTTGGGAGGTTACTGAGCTACCAAAGGGGCATTTAGAATGCTTGCAAGTCAGATGTTCAGTTCATAAACTAAATCAGAGATTGACTGAAGAAACATTCATCTACTATGCACTTGTAGAGCAAGAGCAATTCGAAGGCTATCTGGCTAACTTTAGGCTCCATCTGTAGTTTATAAAGAAAACAACAATAACAAACAAACAAAGTATTCGGTCCCAGTGGAGTTGCCATTTTGTTTCTGGGAAAACTAGTGTCTTTTCGATCTACTAGTCCCACTAAGATTGGCAACTATCTTAGAAACAAACAATCAAAGCAATTTGCGATTTCCTTTATGTATGATAGATAAGAGAGAAGCAAAGGGACCAACCTCGATCTTTCGCTGGACTTCTTGCTTTATTTCTCTCCCCCTTGATAGAGCTTGCAACTCCTTTCCTACTTGTCCCGCCTAGAGAATACCTATAGAAACAAAGTAACAAAACACCATCAAAGCATCTCGATCTATTATATCATAAACAATGCAGAATCAGAAATACATTGAACATACAATGGCATTTACAAATAACAAGATTCACAAGTATATGATTGTATGGAGGAAAACTCAAAGAACTTTATTAAAATAGAAGGGAGAATTACAACCCAGCTGTCTGATCCAGCATCATCCTCCCAACATCAAAGCCCTCTTCACCTCATGAAAAGAAAGATCACCCAACAATACAATGCTCTTTCTCAAAGACAAACTAACAACACTTCCTTACAAATTACGAAATTCCAGCCCCTAGATCTCTCAAATGAGGGATCCATTTATAGATGTTTGCAAAGGTGTGAGTCATCTTTGGGTTGTTGATTAGTGTCATTCCACTTGTAGTTCTTAGTTCCACTTGGACGTTTCTTGGATCTCTTACTCATCCCTGGGCGAATTCAGATAGGCAAGTGTCATAGGAGAAGTTTCTAGAAGATTCCATGAGCATCCACTTAGAAAATTGTATCAGACATTTGTCCATTCTCGCTCATCGCACCCCATATAAGACCTCTTCAATATGCATCGCACCTAGCTAGTGTAGGAGTGAGTATGCATCGCACCATGACAGTGGAGCAGTCAGTATGGTCCAGTTTTGGCTAGTTCTAAGTGGTTTTTCAGGTGGAACTTCTGGGGAATGATGTAATTAGTTGACCAAGATCCTTTAGGGTATAAAACAACACTTTTACGGGTTAAAGATCCCTTGGTTTATTGACATATAAGATTGGGGTTGCAGTGCCCAAATATGTCTATAACACTAATCCAAGCCCAAAAGTGCCCATGACAAGTAAGGAAAATTATCAAATATACCAAAGAAAAGTGATACCTTCGAGGTTAGGAGGCCCACCTTCAAATATGCAATCATAACAAGTGGGTGAGGGACCACATGGCTGGCTCAAGTGGTAGAGAAAATGGCACATCAAGCTATCTAGTGGCTATAAGGGGTCGTTAGCTTCCGACTAAGGACCATCTAGCAGAAAACATTTCTCCTATATACACTACTCATAGGTGGTGAGTAAAATATGTCTCCAAGTGGGACATGAGCTCTCAGATAAGTGCATGAAGCTACTCGAACGGGAGGTCATGAGAATACAAACAATCTCTTGGTACCGTAGACATACTAATTTCACATATCAAAGACCAAGCACACGAGGCAACATGTTTTTGTGGTGTCTTATGATCACCCATGCTTAGTATTAGGCCATAAAAATGACAACAAAGTAAAATGAAAGTTTAATCTAAATGCAACTAATCTATCATAAAAATATCATATGATGTTAGTTCTAATGAGAAAATGAACATGCAATGCACCCTACCCTAACATGCATATTACATCGTAGAAGCACTAAGTGTAATCATAAATCCAATGCAACCAGTATATCATGTAGTCAATGTGAGAAAAATAGCCCGTAGAATCAACCTTGTGATGAAAATGGGGAAGATAGGGTTACAAGGGTGGGAGGTGGTGAACAACATGACCATGTATCAAGGGTCTAAGGGGAAAAGAAGAATGGAATTTGCACTTCGCTTCTAACCAAAAGATGGATATATCAATGATCAGTCTCATAAACTTTTGATGGATGGAAACCTCATGAATATTGTTCCCATCATGGCCCTTATCATTATTATCACACTTTATAGGCTTATGATTAGTAGAAAAGGGAGAATGATGAGATGGAGAAACACAAGTAGGAAAGACAAGGGTCCTATTGATATCATTGTTATTAGTGTCATAGATAGATACCTTGTTGAAATGATTTCCATGGACCTCCCACTTTCCTTCTTTAATATACAATTAATCATTAATATCAGTGTTTGGAGGGGGTATGGGATCACCCTCTCCAATGTTTTCAAACAGTAGATCATTAGAGATAATATCCTTGGGAAAGAGAGGGCTAACCTTGACTTCACTTTCTACAAACTCACCATCCCATCTTTCGTCATGCGGACCCAAGGAGGACCCCCTTTTCTGCTCATCATGCTCAATGAAGGCTTCCTCTTGAATGTTTGATGTGGGGCACACTTGGAAATATTTAAGAAATTCATCAAAGAATTTATCAATAGATGAGATGCTCCTAGGTTCATGATTTTTCAACCAAGATTTATGACCATAAAGAGATCCCACAAACAAAAACATAAGGAGATATTGGTGGACCACTTTCTCCTTTGAAGAATGTGCCTCAAAAATTTCAACATGATCAATTGTGGAGAGTGGATCACCATTAAACATGTGCACCACACATACCATCCTTCATGTGACATGATTAGGGTGCCCAGGGATGCTAGTGATGTCCAAAGCAGGAAATTCATCAAAGAAATACATCCTATTTGGATATACATGTAAATTATGGAGGAGTCACCAAGTTGAATTTAAATATTCCTAGACAAATCCTTGCTCCACCCTACAAGCATCGGCCTTAAAGTTCAATGAAGAACTAGGGATTCGTTCTTCCAATGGAGATGCAAAAATGATATGTTAATAATTTCGTATGAGGAGAAAGAAATACATATCATATCCTTGACAAATGCATGAAAAATGTTACTTCTGAATCTAGTAGGGGTCCTAGTAGGGGATATTATAGAGCAACTACTAGGTCAGTGGGAAATAATGAAGCGATAGCCCAATGTCACCTCAACTAAGGCTCCTTTCTCTTTATGAAATTTCACCGATGGGAGAAGACCTAGTATAAAAGGAATCACAATGATGAATGGATCAATCATCAGATAAGGAGTGATTCCTAAAGCCTATTCAGAAGAGAGACTCAATTAAATGGCTTACTTACTTGAGAAGCAAGGTGATGGGCTCTCTAAGAAAGTCTATGAGGATACCTTTGCATAGGGTTGGAGGATATTCCTTGGAAGGGGATCCCTAGACTTAAGGATAGCTTCCAGAGATAAAGGTACATGGACAGCCATCTATCTCCATGAAGTTGCATTAAATCCCACCAAAACGAATGGATGTAAACGAATGGCCAACGTCCTTCTACTAAATAGGTTGAAACGCTTGTATTCCCAATTTGTGTAAGGTTGGAACCTACTGTCACCAAATCACCACCTCCCCAGGTTAAACTTATGGAGAAATAGATTCTATGTAATCCTTGTGGAATTTGAGTTATAAAGTTGCGGGACCACAAAGAACCCAGGTGGACCCAAACTAGGTCAAGAGTATAGAGTTCATCGACCAAAGAGGGGTTTCATCTAATTAGGGAGGAGAATAGGATCAAAGGACCAATTTTATTATGAAATTTGAATTCTATGATCCAAGTGAGGACACTAACCCAAAATAAGCCTAGGGATAGAAATGGTCCATGAGCTAGGGCTTGCGACATCTCATGATTCCACCATAGGATTGTGCTCAAATTTGGAGGACCCCTTGAGAATACCCTAACGCATTTGTGGACCAATGTTCAAGGTGTTTGTATGGCTAAAAAATATTCTGCTTTATGCCCTAGGTGACCCTCTAGGGTTAGGTCTAGAATTTAGAAAAGTGAAGAAAAGAGGGGTAAATTTGACCGCCAAAGGGATACGAGGATTAGTTCCTTATTTCTTGGGCTTAATTAAGTCAAGATAAACATAGATTAAGAATTTTCATGAGATAGGGAGCCCTAATTGATCTTCACTAGCCTCTCCAAGGGCAAAAAATAGGTCAATATGGAATTATACTTCAAATTTTCCAAAGAGATGAAATTTCGAGGCTTAAAACCTATTAGGTGACTCTAGGAACATTCACCCACTCTCTTGAAGTCCAATGCATGCATTAAATCACTTATTCAAGGTTCCTAGAAGAATTTCACATTTAATTTAACCCATAAAAGAATAACGATAACCATAACACGTAGTAAAATAGTAAATAACAAGAATAACATAAAAATTATACTTACATGAGAGAGGGAGTATATCCATTCATCAACTTCACATTATAAAGAAGGTCCAAAGAAAATAGAAAAAATCCAAACATCATATTGCATCAAGAAAGCTCCAAAAAGTTTACCTAGCAAAAAGTGCAAAAATCTCTTAAGAGATACCAATCAAATCCAAGTGATGATGAGTTACAAATGAGGCCTCACTTGTATTTATATTATCTTCTAATAGTTGAATGGGTTTAATTATCCTAACACACCCCTAAAAGTGTCTCTAATGTGAAAAATAACACCCTAATTAGTGACAAGCCCACCAAATAGCTCCATAACATGAAAAATAAGCCTCTCAAGAGGGCAGAATAATCAATATAGTGAGTTTTTGGGGCTTTGAAGAGGCATAATGAAGTACTAAGTGTCCCATGATGTGAGAATGAACCTCAAACATAGTGGAAAAGGGGTTGGCCCCTTGTTTTCCAAGCAAATCCCTATGGTGGTCCCAAGTGGGTGTGGGGCACAAGGACATCCTCATGGGTCTCTAATTGGATCGAAAATGTTTGTAGACCATATGTAAAGGCCAGGATGATGATATAAGCCCTCCCTCTGTGGCGAGAGACATCCTCTGGACCTTGGAACATCTGCCAATTGTATGGTGCAACTATGGAGCCGGTTAGGCATGGTGAACCAGGTGCATCATCATCATCCAAAAGGTGGTACATGAGTAATCAATGAGTGGTGTTGTGGATCCATGAAGTACTCTCTCTATGGTGGAGGCCATGGCTCTCAATGCTCACCCTACATGTGCCAATGTGGCCCTCTGGAGAGATAGGACCCCTATAGGGAGACCAAGCCCCAAATGGAGACCCACCTGCAATCTTGCATAAGATCCAATGCATCCCCTTACCCTCCAATACAAAAAATCATTAGAATAATAAAGTAAAAGAGCTTACAAGTCATGGAATCAATGGGGAACTTCCTGGTGCCATGTCTTTCCATATTGGGCTTTGGCATGTACAAGTGTCTCCAATGTAAATAAGGGGGTTAATCAGGGACCCTATTAGGTGGTTCCAACCTTTAGAGGGGGTGACATATCCATGGTACATCCATCAAGTGGAAGGTGGGACATGATATAGTAATGGAACAAAGTGGGGGATCTAGGGAATCATCTAGACCACATTTCATGGTACAAGGGTAGTATAAAAGAGGAATCCCACACCTGGGTATATGAGTGTAGGAGAGAGAAAATCGTGGTACATGAGTTATCGCGACCTTTGTTTTTCCACCTTTCTTCATATTCGTTTTTCCTTTGATTGTTTTTTCTCATAACTACTTGGGGCTCCAAGGAATAAGAACATGTTGTATAATATATAGCAACGGATACCCCCTTAAGGTGGGGCGATTCATCGCCCACTAGGGGTCAGGACAATCATGGGTTCCTTAATGATGGAGAGGGATCATCTAGGTACCGTAAGAACTAGGGTGATGGTCATGGATAAGGGGTAGAGCTCATGTGTGGCTTTTTCCCACATGCTAAATTTGTATGTCCTAGCCATCTTATGCATTTTGTGGTACATTTCCTATTGAGAGTGGCCAAATTATGCTTTTTCTTTTCTTTTTAGCTGCATCAACCTCCGGGCATCGTTCCAGGCCTGACCCAAGGTGTGAAAAAGGGGAGGGGAAGGCTAACCCTATGTGGACCTAGATGGGAAAAGAGTTGAGTAGGACTAAAACGAGTGGAAAGGGGTGATGTATGTGATGACAAGAAGCTGGACCATGCAACCGAATTTGCGATTTCCCATGTAATTTCAACCCTAAAGATAATGGCCAGTAAAGGAGATCCCACAAGACTAGGATACAAGGTTAACCACAAAATTGGGAAATGGAGACGAGTACAAACCTAGACCACTCCTTCCATTGAATCCCCCCACCAATCCACGCCCAAAAGTTCCCATGAAAAGTAAGGAAAATCACTGCACTATACCAATGAAAATCCATACCTTCGAGGTCAGGAGGCCCACCTTCAAACATGCAATCATAACAAGTGGGCGAGGGACCACATGGCTAGCTCAAGTGGTAGAGACAATGGCACATTGAGCTATTTAGTGGTTGTAAGGGGCTATTAGATGCCAGCTGAGGACCATCTAGAAGAAAACATTTCTCCTATATGCACTATCCACAGGTGGTGGATAACATGTCCAAGGATGAAGAAAGAGCCCAAAGATCCGGTATTTGGTGTTCAACTTCCCTTTATCCAGAGGAACACAGACAATATTGGTAGGATCCTGAAGAAACAAAAATTCTCTTTCATATTTATGCCCCTAAACACCATTCAGAGCTCCCTAAGATCCATCAAGGATCCATTGGACCCTAAAAATATGAAAGGTGTTTATATAATCCTGTGTTCCTGTGGAACTCCCTACATTGGAGAAACAAGTCATTCCATTAATCAAAGGATTCAAGAGCATGTTGTCGACATTAAGCATTATAGGACTCGCAGCTCAACCTTGGTAGAGTATGGTGATAAGACATAGCACCACATTTATATTGAAGAGTCAAAGGTCATTGGTAGGATTGATCATTTTCATCATCGAAAGTTTAGGAAGGCCATCGAAATCAAGAGAAGATCAAGTACATTGAATATAGACGATGGTTGGAAAATTAGTAGTTGCTGGATCCCTGCCTTGTTGTCCTAGTAGTTTTCTTTCTTGTTATGTTCCCTTCCTTTATTTATGTTCGTAAAGTGTATTTTGAATATTTTTTCCTATTTCTTATAATTTTTGCAACATTATCTTTTATTTCTTTAAACTTGATTTAATGGATTCGATTTCATACATATACATTTATTTATTATTAATTTCCTATAATTCACATTTTATTTTCGTAGATTTTTATAAATTATAGTTCTTTATTTTATTTTATTCTTTTTACTAAAATTATATATAAAAATTAAATCAAAAATTAGTAAAAAAGTGAATGAAACACACACACACACACACACACACACACATTCTTATTCTTCCAATATATAAATATTTACTATGTTGGTTATCTTTTCTCATTAGTTTTCATATATATATTATAATATTATATATATGGATATAGTTAAATATGTCTTATACTTTTTTAATTATTTTTAATTTTTATTTGTTATAAAAAAGGTATATTTATTATTGGTGTAGTTTAACTTGTAAATGAAAGTTTTTTTCACTAGAATTTATCAAAATCTGCAATAAAATTTCAAGATTTTTTGTTGTTTAAAATACATTTTTGAATACATAAATAGATTCAGCACCCTTAAAAACCCTTGGAGCACTCAAATTATGAAGATTAAACAATTTAAACTCAAGTTTTTAAAAATCTTTGTAAGATTTCGATTAAAATTAACCAAAAACGTGATTGTGAAAAAAGATTATTTTGTTTATAAATACATTAATATTATATTAATATATATTTAATTAATTAATTATTTTTGTCCTTTTATTTATTATCTTCTCTCTCTTACTCTCCTCCTCTCACCACCAACACACACCACCACACACACATATATTTATAATTTTTGTTTATATTATATTGAAATTCAAATTTTTTTTTATACTAATTTTTGAATTACCTTTTTAATTATGGTATCTTTAACGATTTTTTTAATATTAAAAAATAAAATATTATTGGTTTATAATTTAATAGTTGCATCTTTACATTATTCAAGTGTTTGCTTAGATCAGACTCCCCATCTTAGTTATGATGATGAATCACATTGTGCGATTTGAAATGCATGCATAAAATATTCATAAATGTGAGCCTAAATTTAGAGAAAGAAACTAGAAGTAACTAAATAATTAAATAGTTAAATCTGGTTAGATTAAGATTAAAATAGAATTAATGGAGACTTTAGGATATAAATTGGATATTTAGAAGATTAAATAAGGAATAATTAGTTAAATTAGAATAAAAATAGAATTAATGAAGAATTTAGGATTTAAATTAAGATTTAGAAGATTAAATAAGAAATAATTAATGAAATTGGAGAAAACACAAGACAAAAATGAATGAGAATGAGTAGGAAATAAAGAATCAAATTAGATAAAACTTAAATATAACTAATTAATTTATATTTTGAAAGAAGATATTAAATTTTGGAATTCAAACTTTTGTGACCCATATCTTGAATATGAGAAATCTTTTGGTAAAAGTCACATTAGAGAAATTATGTCAACATGTTTCAAATCACAGATTAAATAGAGATAGTGACATGAAGAGATGATAATTTATAATGGTTAGAATGGATCGACTAATTTGAATCAAATAAAATATTTATTAAAAAGGGGATAGATTGGAATATTCAATTCAAAAAGAGAATTAAAAACCCAAAAAATTAAATTGGGTCAAATTTAACAAAAAGCATAAGTGACGGTCAACCAAAATAATGATAAACAAAATAATATAAGGCCATGATTCAAAATAAAATAATATCAAGGTCATAATTCAAAGTTACCAATTAATTCATATTACATTAATTAATTAATTGATTGGTTTTATTATTATTAATAACCAAGAAATTAACTAAATGAAACTACTATAAAAACTCCATCCATTTGTAATGTCTAGTCTTTTTTAGCTTACTTTGGGCCCGCTTGTACTATAGTGGTTGGTGATTTGTGTGGATTAATGTCTCCTTCATCATCAAATAGTGTTTCCACTTCTTCAAAGCTTGCATTAGGGCATAGAGTTCCTTCTCATAGGTAGGGTAGTTAACAACTGCTCCATGAAATACTTCAGAATGGTAGCATACATGCTTTCCTCCATGCATCAAGACCTCTACCATAGCATACCCACTTACATTTGTCTCCACTTTGAAGGGTTGCTACAAGTTTGGTAATGCCAGAACTGGTGCTTCACTGATCTTTTTCTTAGCTCCTCAAAGGACCTTTGTTGACCCTTTCCCAATTGGAAACTCTTTCCACTCGCTATTATGGTATGGAGTGTTGTTGTTACTGCTAAAAATGAGGCTAGGAATTTCCTTAGGGATTGTGCTACCCCAAAGAAAATCCTTACCTCAGAAATACTAGTAGGCACCAGTCACTTCATAGTGGCCTCCATCTTGGTAGGATCTATTTTCAACTCTCCTCCACCTATCACATACCCCAGATACACTAAAGACCATTGTGAAAACTCACATTTCTTAAGATTTGCTAGTAGTTGGTGCTCATTTAATGTCTCTAGAGCATACGTCAAATGTGATATGTGCTCTTCCCAACTAGCACTATATACCAATATATCAATCAAATAAACAATAAAAAATGAATCTATAAAAGGTCACAATATACCATTCATTAAACTCATAATTGTAGTTGGTGCATTGCATAGGCCAAATGGCATGACTAACCACTCATACAAATCTTTCCTAGTTTTGAAGGCGATCTTCTGCATATCTTCTTCTCTAACACAAAATTGGTGATATATGGACTTTAAGTCTAGCTTCATGAAGTATTGTTCTTGTTGTAATTGATCCAATAAATCATCTATTCTAGGTAGAGGGTACCTGTTGTTGGGCATAATCTTGTTCAATACCCTGTAATCTATACACATTCACCAAATCCCACCTTTATTTGGCACAATGATGATGGGTGAATCACATGGTGATGTACTCGGTTAAATGATACCTTGTTCCAATAGTTGTTGGAAGTGTTTCTTCACCTCACTTGCTTCTATAATAGACTGCTTGTACAAGTCAATGTTTGGCACTGGGGAGTACTTGGATCTCGTGGTACACTTACCTCTTGGGTGGTAACCCTTTAGGCTCTCAGAAAACATCCTAGATTCCTGTAGCAACTCTTCTAGTTGTTGTTTCTATTTCTTGATTCTCTCTTAAAAACAATAGAACAAACTTATTTCTTGAACTGATCAATTTCTTGGCTTGGTTGGCACTTACCAGGGAAAATTTTGACTTGAATTTATGCACATTGATGGTGAACGATTTCCATCCTTGATAAGTTGATATTGGTTGGCTCTTCACATGAATATTGTATCTCACATGTACACCTAGGGGCTTTGAAATGCCACTCCACATACATCAAGGGCAACTACATCTTGTAATTTCAACTTCATCAATAAAATTAACATTGATAGAAAATGTTTTTGCACCATTTTGTTACCTTTAACTTTGCATCCATATTTACCCATCCTAATGGATATGGGCTTGGATGATAATGAACTTCTAATCCAAATTTATTGACTAGCTTTGTTGCAATGTGGTTCGCATGTGATCTTGATTCAAACAAAGCATCAACCTTTGTCTTTTACACCTGTATCTTTATGTCGAAGAGTTTGGTCATTTATTTCTCTTCCTTTTGCCGAAAGTTACTCATATTCACCTCCTTCTGCATTGATGTACAAATTATCTTCTCATCCATGTATGATTTGCTTTCAATCCAGTATCTCAAATCAATGGCCATGAGATTTTTTTTCTTATTGTATTTCTTTTGTTCTTTGGGTTAAGTTACAGGTGCAACTTCCAATACTTCTCCTTTGCATGACCATCAATATTATGGTGGTTGTAGAGGCTGTTCGGATCCTTGCACTAGTGTGCTTTGGTTTTCGTCTTTTTATCTTTTCCCGCTCTCCACTTCTTCTGCCCCTCCTTATAATCATGTCGTTGCTCTTACTTTGATCCACTTGATTTTCATCTCCTTTCGCCTATGTTCTCTAGGCATTGTGCCTATACACAAGCCTTGTCCACTGATTTGGACTTAAAAAACATGCTATGTAGACCCCCTAGATAGTTGAGGAGTACATCGAGGTTCTTTGGGGAGATACCCAACATTATGGACATCTTTCTAAACTCTATGGGATGCTCCTATAAACTCCAAACTTGCTCTTGCCTAAAGTAGTGTTTAGAGGAATTTTGAGGTCTAAAATAGGTCTCCTAAGAAAATTATAAAATAATAGTGGAAATAATAAATAAGACCAGATTACATCATCAAATTTTAGAGGGAAAAAAGAAAAAAAACCACTTTTTCAACTTGTATTTTCAACTTATATCCCTATGGGTTTACTCAAATTTCGAGTAGGAACACTCGTTGGATGCAGAATTTGATTCCTCACCCCAAGAGTAACCATGTTGCATACTTTCGATGGGCTTTGCTACACGAAAAATAAGAAATACATGAATAACATGATTGCAATCACATTTTTTCATGTATTTCTCATTTTGTGTGTAGTAAGGTCCATCGAAAGTATGCAACGTGGGTATTCTTTGGATGAGGAATTAAATTTTGCATCCAACGAGTACTCCCGCTTGAAATAAGAGTAAAACATTAGGGAGATAAGTTGAAAATAAGAGTTGATAAAGTAGTTTTATTATTTTATTATATATATATACATTTTTTTACTTCAAAAATGGTGAATCATCCTTCATGGTTGACATCATCATCTTGAATCTTGTTGGTTCTTATAAAAGAAATTTTGGTTGTACATTTTTCTTAGGAGGCCCATTTTAGACCTCAAAATTCCTCTAGTGGCCACTGGATCCACTGGTCCTCTACATACTCGATAGGGTAAAATTGTGACTTTATAAGGGTTTTAAAGTCATCCCATTTAGTCACTAGAGGATATCCCTTTAACCTCAATGTATTTTTGTGACTTTCCCACCATATTAGGGCATGGCCCTCTAATTTTAGTCACACAAATGAGATTTTATGTTCTTCCTCTATATGATGAACACTGAGATAAACTTCTAATTGTCGCAACTAGTGATTTAGCTTTAGAGTGTCAATCTCACCTTGGTATGACTTGATGTCAACCTTCACTTCCATTTTGAATAGGGACTGTGAATGGTTCACTACACTCAAACTAGCTTGATCTCTATTGGGTTCTTTCTGATCTCCTGATCTCCCCTATGATTGGTCCTTTACATTAGAACCCTCATCTTCTTGAGTAGACCAAGCTTATTGCTAAGGGTGCACATGAGGAGATTCATATTACAATTCATATTTGTAACTTGTGATTCTAGTTGCGAAAACATCTTCTCTGTAGAATCACGACGATTATTCACAGATTCATCGGTCATAACTATGGTTTTATGACTTTTGGCTTAGCTGATCTAGATTCCCTAGAGAAATATCCACAATTTACCCAAAGAAACCTACCCTGATACCAATATGATCCATAATTCGTGGATATTCCACTGGATAATTCGTCATAACATATTCTAATAAATTATAATTAAAAAAATCAAATCTACACTATGAGGGTTTATTTCTCTTTAGCTTTATGGATTTGTATATTACTATTTATTGTGTATGCATGCAACTTATAATTATACATAAAATAGAGAAGAATGAAATAAAATTCACAAACCACGATTTGACACAAAATATAACTTGGGAAACTCTTTCGGGAGAAAACCTAGTGGCAAGGTAAGGACACTCTTCTGTAGACTTTCTCTTAATAGAAAGTGGCTAAGTACAAATAACTAAAGTCTATTGCCCATGGGCTACTACATTGAAAAAATCATCTTTGTGTGCTCATTCCCTATCCCTGCCAGCTACTATGCTCGTGTATGGAACAAATGCACTAAAAAGGAATGGAACCCCTTTTCTCTTAGTGGCTCAATTATAAGACAACCTAATACCCTCCTAGTGGTTAGTTTTGACTCTCCCTCAACTCTTAATCATAGTTAAGATATGGAATGTTCTAGTTTCTTCTTCATTTGGATCACATGGCCACCCCTTTTCCTTGAGTATTGGGGGTTGATATGGCATCCTTGAATTATGGTGGACAAAGCTCAAGGTCAACTCCTGAGTGGCATAACTTGTGAATACAAAATCTGATTGAGGTGATTTTTGCGCCATTAGAAAGGTCTCTGCGTGTAGAATATGAAAACAAGATTTTGTGTTAGAAAGTGTAGCAAGAAAGGCTCAATTTGACTTTAGCCTTAGTCAAATTGAGTAAATCGAATTTCCATATCAGCAGGACAACTTGGAGGCAGTTAACTAGTGCGACATGGCTCTTTTCACTCAGTTAGCTCAGTAAATGCAAGTCAGTGGGCTCGAAGTTCAATCATGCATGTGTTGATTGCTAAATTTTAGTAATCCATTTCATTTATTTTCATTTGTACTCAAGTAACTAACCTATAACAATTGATAGAGTCAGCTGAAGGTTAGTTGTGCAATGGGACAACAGTCTAACTCAGAGATATGTCAGTTAACTAATCAATCAACCCAAAATAGCTCATGCAGACATGGAATTTGAATTCCTCAATTGAAGTGGAGATGAAAAGGTAGTGTAACATCAGTTGTAAACTAGTTTGAGTCTACATGTGTTGCATGAGATCAGGTGATCAATCCTTGGGAATTGCACAATCAATTTGGAGGAAATTCCTATCTTTTAGGGGCTAATTTCCTCAAGGATTTGCACAAGTAAATAAGAGACTTATGAAGGAATAAAGTAACTAAGTGTTGACTAGAGGTCCTCAATTAGCAAAGAGAACAAATTTTCTAATAGTGTCTCTATTCAACTGATTAATGCAAAAATGTTTGAGGGGTTTTTCCTAGTTAAGTTCCTGTATAAATCACTACGTATTTGTGTTTTTTCTGATTGCATGTCATTGCATGTGTTTCTAAATTGTGATTTCCATTCCGCAAAATTGTACAGTAGAATTGTGTCTCTTGATTTTCAGTTTGAAATCTTGAGCAATTGCAATTTCTATCAAATTTTTACCCCAAAAAATGTTGTTTGATGCCTCAAAATGTTCTTGGAATGTTTCATACCCCAATTTGCCAAACTGGATCCCACCAATAAAAATGATCTTGTGAGTTGATTCCTCCACTCTTTCCACTCTAAAATCCTCAAGATGGATGAAAAATTATGCCATGATCCAATCCATATCATTTGAAGATATAATCTACGCCTTTTCATAGATTTTGGTGATTATTCTCAATAGGTTAATCTTCTATTCTTTAATGGACTTGTGTGCCCTACTCATGGACTTCCATGCATTGATGCTTAATGTTTTTCTTTGACATTATTTATCTTATTTATCCATATTATTCAATGAAGCTCTTCTATAGATTTTTTTAGACAAAAGTACGTATAGTTTAAGACTTCAGAGGTTGCTTGACCAATATGCAATTTTCAATTATTGACTAGTGGGAACACCTAGCATGAGGGTATGTTTTGCTTTAACTTCCATCCTTTTTGGTTGCTATCCTTGGATAGAGGGTGCCTCACTTAGGAATGTTTTCTTGCATAGAGACAAGTTTATCCATTGTGTCTTTAATGATCTTATCTTGTCTATTTTGAGGGAAGCTACACATTACATATAGGATATATTGTGTACTTTTTGGCAGATTTTGGTGATTATACTCAACAGGTTTATCTTCTATTCTTTAATGGAATCATGTGTTCTACTCATTTTTAGTGTTTTTCTAAGACTATTTATCTTAATTATCTACATTATTCTAAGCTAAACAAGGAACACTATGTAGAGCTTGTGTCCTTTTTGAGTTAGATTTTCTTTGACACGTTGGACACTTTCTCTTGGTTGACTTTCTTGTATTTGGAAGAGGATTAATCCAACCATTATCCTCTTGATTAAATTTAGTGCAATTAGGGTTTAAGAGATGACATTACATGATACACTTTCTTGTTCTTCAAATATTATTGGATGTTTTCTTGTTATGTCATACTTTCTCATGCATAAGAGACAAATATTTTAGATTGAAAACAATAAATTATTCTTGAGTCTTCCTTGTATTTATGCTTCCCATACTTCACTTATATTTAATTACATGCTAGATAGTAGATTTCATTGGAGGCTTCATATTGGTGCCTCCTATTATCAATGATGTGATTATGACTTACTAGTGTTGGAAAGAGATAACATATAGTGAGTTTGTCTCGTGGGATTTGCGTTTTAATTTAACGTACTAGCATTTGTATTCCCAAATTTGTTAATAAAGAGGATCACTTGCTGGGTTGACAATTTTGTAAGTGTTCATTGAGTTTTGCATATAGTTTATTGATATTTTGAATTGATTGGCCTTGGGTAAATTGTTTGCCCAATCAAATTTCTTTTGTTTCTTTCCTTCCATGCCCATTGCACTTGAACTACCCATCACTTCTTTAAATTTTATTTTCTAATCTTAAGTTTTACTAGGGATCCCCCTCGAGGCTAGCAAGCACCAAAGTGAATTGAGAGGAATGATGTGAGGTGACATTGGCACTTTCTCTATATGTTTTACTTGCCCCTTCTAGTTTTAAGTGATAACATTTTCGCATTGTTTTTCTAAGAGTGAAATTCAATATCCTATAAAAGTAGCTAGGCAATACACAACATATAATTGTTTCTTTGAAGGCCTTATGCCTCACACAATGACTCTATTTGAGGGATTTGGTTAGTTGAAGTGATGATAAATACATATCCTCTAGTTACTTTTCTCAAAAGTATGTAATCTCATCCATTTCATAGTGGAATTTCATGGTGTAAGTATCTTATGAAGTTTTAACGTTACAAGTATATTTCAGTTAAACAATATCTTAAAGTGTATTATAGATTTGGTGAGCATCTTCTTGTTCTCTCTAAAGATTTGTTGGTGATGATGTCTTTGGTATCCTTGGAAACTAATGCACAAACATGGTATAGGGAATATTGAATCATTTTTGGCTTTCTAGGAAAAATTCAAATATTATTACATCTTTCACAACCATGATGACTGTTTTAAAGAAATGATTGTGAATCTATAAATATCATTTAAGTCTTCAAATGGTTCTTCATTAAGTGAAGATTTAGTAGATATGGGAATTGTTTTTTTATTCCCCTACTTTTGAAAGAATTTCACGTGTTAAGTTATGGTATGTTCAATGCTTATAACAATTTACTTCGTTTTCTTATTATATTCCACAAATTAGCAATCACATGTACATAAAGTAAAGTGTAGATAGAACATTAAACGATCGACATAAAACAAGCCAAGACAAGAGACACAAGATGTAGCGGCTAGCCAGGGACAAACCCCACAATGTGTGGGAAACCCTTTGATCAAATCTTCTTTTATCTTCAATAATTCAGCAAAGAGAAATAGTACAATAAATCTGATTTATATCAGCAGTAGCAAACCCTAAATCAACAACATCAGCATTAGCGGCTTCATCATCAAACTAGGGAAGACGATATCTCACAAACCAACTGTCAGATCGGCTTGATTCCACCACCAAAAGTTGCGACTTTCAGTGGAGGTTCAGATGAACCTACAACACAATTCAGATGAGGAGATCTTCTAGTCCATGCAAGTCAAACTTCACTTCTGCAGTTGCAGCTTCAATTTCAACAGCTTCCTTCAGACTAGGGCAGTCGATATCTTGCAAACCGTCTGTCGGATTGACTTGATTCCACCACCAAAAGTTGCGGCTTTTAGAGGAGGTTCAGATGAACCTACAACGCAGTTCAGATGAGGAGATCTTCTAGTCCACGCAGGTCAAACTTTACTTCTGCAGTTGCAACTTCAGTTTCAGTAGCTTCCGGCTTCACATGTGTGAGGGAGAGACCCTATTCTGCGCAGTAGAGAAGAGACTCTTTTCTGCGCAATAGAGAGAGAGAGATGTGATGAGATGAGATGAGTGTGTCCAAATGAGGAAAATTCCTCCTATATTTATACATAACGTTGGTGTTTGAATAGA
The DNA here is from genome assembly GCA_000404065.3 of Pinus taeda. Taxonomy (NCBI): domain Eukaryota; kingdom Viridiplantae; phylum Streptophyta; class Pinopsida; order Pinales; family Pinaceae; genus Pinus; species Pinus taeda. The sequence continues at coordinate 31,176 of APFE031723320.1, forward strand.
TGCAACTGTTGGGCTTCTAAGCCTACATGAGTTGTAGGTCGGCTTGATAATAATTCCATAATCAAAAATAAATTCATATCTCCATGAATACTTATCGGAATCGGATGATCTTTATATCAATCCTACACCTCTTGACGAGAGGAATCTAATGAACATATTATCATCCATGAATAAGATAACCCACATGAAGTTTTGCCCTAGTTGCCAATTTTAACACTCCCTCTCAACTAGGGAGAACTTCATCTGCAATCTGTCTATCGGTCGTTACTATTCATCCACCAAATGCATTGCCCTGTATAGCCTAACCCTTGCCCTGCTCTGCTCTATTTTTCCTGTTCTGCTTTCTCTTGTTCTACCCTGTACTGATCTGTATGGCTCTGCTTTATTATGCGCTGCTCTGCTTTGTTTTGTTCTGCTTTGCTTTTGTCCGAATTATGAAGAAGAAGAAATGATCGAGGATGTATCATACTGACTCAAAGTCAGTCTCAAAGTATGTATCACTGGTCCCAGACCAGTCTCAACCAACCCAAAGTCAGCGTCATAGTGAGTACAAATCCACTGGTCCCAGACCATTATCATCCTCCACTAACTCAAAGTGAGTCCCAGAGTGTGTACCACTAGTCCCAGACCAGTCTCAACCAACCCAAAGTTAGCTTCATAGTAAGTACCACTCCTACCACTGGTCCCAGACGAGTATTGTAGTCTCAAAGAGTGTACCACTGGTTCCAGACCAGTCTCAACTAACCCTAAGTGAGTGTCATAGTATGTATCACTCTCACTGGTCCCAGACGAGTACTGCATTGACACGAAGTCAGTCTCAGAGTATGTACCACTGGTCCCAGACCAGTCGCAACTGACCCGAAGTCAGTGTCATAGTATGGTACAACTCCTACCACCGGTCCTAGACTAGTATCATTGATCCCAGATCAATGGAGGTCATCCTAGCATAGGGAGTACAATAGATACAAAGATGCGTCCATCGATACTACTATGGTCCCTAACTTCATTTCCCTACTCATTGATCAGATGCCTCAACAGGAGAACTAATCAATCCTGTCCTCACAGGAGAACACATCAATCCTGCTACAATCGCCATGGAGAACACATCAATCCAGGCCGCCATGTTGAACACATCAATCTAGATCTCAGAGGAGAACACATCAATCCTGTTATAGTCGCCATGGAGAACACATCAATCCAAGCCTCACAAGAGAACACATCAATCCTGCTACAATCGCCATGGAGAACACATCAATCCAGGCCTCACAGTAGAACACATCAATCTTGCTACAATTGCCATGGAGAAACATCAATCCAGGCCTCACAGGAGAACACATTAATCCTGCTACAATTGCCATGGAAAACACATCAATCCAGGCCTCATAGGAGAACTAATCATCCTGCTACACAGGAGAGCGAATCATACTGTTCCACAAGAGAGTAAAGCATCTTATCCCATAAGAGAGCGAATCATCTTGTTCCAGTGCGCACCACCAGGGGAGGATGAGCCACCCTGTGGTCATATGTTGCTTTAGTAAGAACCGCAAACCCTCAGAGCTCCCAGAGCTCAATGTATGCAACATGTAGCACCCTTATACAAGGGTTTCTTAACGACTCCAAGTCATTTGGGAAAATCACAAATTAGATCTTTCCTCAAGGCTTTGACAAGGTGTATTGACCTGTTCATCATCTTAATGTGATGGAGCCTCCTTGCTCATCGACTTACCATATCCCAGATGATGTCTATCTATTGGAGCAATCGACGAATACCGATTTCCTCAATAATCGAATCCCACATTTAGTTGTTACAGAGAATCACAGTGGTATCCAATGTAAATCCAAACAGCTTACTGAAGAGCTTTCGCAACTAGACTGCCTCACAGGAGGCCATGCTAGCAGCAATATATTCTGCTTCGGCGGTGCTCAAATCCACCGATTTTTGCTTCCGGCTCATCCAGGATATTGAAGCAGATCCCAAGGTGAAACAACACTCGAAAGTGCTCTTACGGTCCACCACACTGCTTGCCCAATCAGCATCGATTTATCCAAGTAGTCTCACATCTCCGGTAGTGTATATTAACACATTAGTAATTGTGCCACGAAGATATCTCAGAAGATTCTTGGCATCAATCCAGTGAGGCTCAACCAAATATGAGCTCACAATGCTAACTGCAAAACATATGTTCGGACGAAAGTTCACCAAGAACATCAATGCAAATGAGTTTATGAAACTTAGAGGCATTTCCCAAATCTGGTCTGACATCACTACCATATAACTTCTAAAAGTTAAGATCCTCGAGGTAGCCACATGCTTGCAGTCCATCATACCGAATCTTTCCAATATCTTTACCACATATTTTCCTTAAGATAGGAAAATTTCCCCTGTCTTCTGCCACACTTCAAGTCCTTGGTCCTTCATTTCAAATTCAGAAGCCAACTCGCTCTTACATTTGTGAATGAGAGGGTCTGCACCTGTTAGAAAGAGATCATCCACATACAACACTAGTATGAGAGGCTTGTCATCTTCAACCTTAAAGTAAAGGTTAGGATCAACTTCACTCCTAGTGAATCCCAGCTTCATCAAGTAGTTATCGATCCTTTCATACCATGCTTGAGTGCTTGCTTCAGCCCATAGAGAGCCTTCTTCAACCTGCATACATGAGATTTTCGATCATAAATCTCAAATCCTCCGGGTTGCTCCACGCAGACCTCTTCTTTGATCGAACCGTGCAAGAATGTAGTCTTGACATCCATCTGATGTAGGTTCCATCCTTGTGAAGCCGCAAGGGCTATACTCGAGCGGATGGTCATATATTTGGCAACAGGTACAAATATCACATCATAGTCTATTCCTTCCTTCTGAGAGAAACCACGAGCAACAAAACGAGCCTTATACTTTTCCGTACTTTCATCTGCTGCATGCTTTATCTTCTAAAGCCATATAAAAGTGACAATTGTCTTGACCTGGGGTCTGGGAACTACTTCCCAGACATCATTCTCCATAATAGACTCATATTCTTTGGTCATAGCATCCTTCCATACTTGATGCTTGATGGCATATGAGAATGATGGAGGCTCATTTTGTATGATCGTGCTCATGATGGTCAGGTATCTCTGATACCTGCTGGGTTTCTTACTTTCACAGAAGGTTCCTTGGGGTGTAGCATGTCTTTCAGCATCATCGAGTATCCCCCTAAGCCATGAAGGCCTCTTCCTGGAAGAGGAAGGGTTAGGTGGATAAATAGGATCCATCGGTTCTTCCACATCAGACATTATTACATCATCTACCCATAGAGACAGCTTCCACAATCGTACGGTGCCACACCATGCTGCTCTGGAGTATGTGGTGTAGTAGTCTCCCTCTTAATGCCAACCTCAGGTATGCTTGAGTGAACCAACTGTAATATATCAGAGGTCTTGCTTAGGATTGAGGGGAATGGTCCCCTTTTGAGCTTTCCTTCAGCACATCTCGAACATACACCCTCTTTTTTTTACTCAGAATTCGGGCATCCCTGTTACCATATGTCTTACATCGGTAGATCTTTGTAATGAAAGGTGAGCGAACCTCTGATGCCAAAGTTCGGACTAAAGAGTTGTGTCACAAGACATGACGCCTAGTGGACTTCAATCGACTTGATATAAAGAATCAATTCGAAACCCAAGAGTGAAAGCATCTTTAACATTATATTTCCATATACGTACCTTGCCATCGCTGAAAGTTACCTTGCAGCCTTTGTCTTCCCTTGCTGAGATGGATACCAGGTTCTTTTTTAGATCAGGTACATATAATACATCTTGTAAGTGGATCGTATTACCTTGATTCAATTTGAGGGAAACATTGCCTACACCTTTCATGGGGTATCTCATGTCATCTCTAAGGACAATTTCCAGGTTAGTTTCTTTCTCTACCAGATTATGGAGTACTTCTTTGTAACCAGTGAAGTGTCTTGAGGCACCACTATCAATGAGCCAAATTTCCATTGAGTCCGAAGGAGCGGAGGTAGATAGAGAAGCTGGTAGATAATATTCAGCCTGCTTATTGTCAACAATGTTAGATTCATACCTGGAATTTCTAGCCTTCTTGAATGGTTTTCCTCTTCCTTGATTCCCAGCTCTCCTCTTACCTTTGCTATTGAACTTGTCATTCCTATGATTTCCATCAAAGGGATTTTGATCATTGTCCCGGTGTGAGTCCTTTCTGTCAGGGCACTCCCTTGCACAGTGACCTGCTTTATCGCAGATGTAACATCGTCCTTTTCTTCCACCCTTAGGTCCAGCGTTTCCTTTTGATTTAGTCTCGGAATTATTTCTTTTCTTAGCATGAAAAGAAAAGGCAGCAGGAGGACCTTTAGGTAAGGGCATTTCTTGCTCTTCTACCCTTGTTTCTTCTTGAATGCATCTAACCATTAATTCCTCGAAACCAGGAATTACATTATTGTTTAGAAGAGTAGTCCTGAACACGTACCATTCGGATGATAATCCTCGAAGAGTCGTGAAAGCCATTTCCCTGTCAGTAATAGTCTCCCCAATAGATAGGAGATCGTTCTTGATATCGGTGATTCTTAAGAAGTATGCTTGCATACTCTCATCTCTACCCTTGATTTCCCTCAGTTTATTTCTAAGAAACGAAACTTGTTTTGCATCATTAACTTTAAATAAACTCACCAGTGTATCATAGATTTCCTTGGAGGTGTCTAGTTCAGAGATGTAGGCCACCAAGTGCTTGTCGATAGAGTCCCGGATGATCTTCTTCGCTTTAACTTCTCTGTTCTTCCATTTGTTCCTGGCAGCAGGAGGTGCATTTGATGGAGGCTCAATAATATTGCCTCTCACATGATCCAACACTCCTTGATTCTCAAGGGTTAGATCGATAGACATCTTCCATCCATGATAGTCAGCGTTCTCATGGAGCTTGTCTCCGACAAGAAAGAGAGTTGAGGACCCCATCGTTCTTTTAGGATAGCCTTGCCAATCTTCTCTTCAGTGATTGCTCTTGCTCTTGCTAAGGCTTTGTCTTCACCTCAGCTCTGATTCCATGTTAAGTTATGGTATGTTCTATGCTTTAAAAATTTACTTCTTTTTCTTATTATATTCCACAGATTAGCAATCGCATGTACATAAAGTAAAGTGCAGATAGAACATTAAACAATCGACAGAGAACAAGCCAAGACAAGAGACACAAGATGTGTCGGTAAGCCAGGGACAAACCCCACAATGTGTGGGGAAACCCTTTGATCAAATCTTCTTTAATCTTCAATAATTCAGCAGAGAGAAATAGTACAATAAATCCGATTTATATCAACAGTTGCAAATCCTAAATCAGTAGCATCAACATTAGCGGCTTCATCATCAAACTACGGCAGACGATATTTCACAAATTGACTATCGGATCGGCTTGATTCCACCACCAAAAGTTGTGGCTTTCAAAGGAGGTTCAGATGAACCTACAATGCAGTTCAAATGAGGTCTTCTAGTCCACGCAGGTCAAACTTCACTTCTGCAGTTGCAACTTCAGTTTCAGCAACTTCCTTCAAACTAGGGCAATTGATATCTTGCAAACCGTCCGTCGGATTGACTAGATTCAACCACCAAAAGTTGTGACTTTCAGAGGAGGTTCAGATGAACCTATAATGCAGTTTAGATGAGAAGATCTTCTAGTCCATGCAGGTCAAACTTTACTTCTGCAGTTGCAGCTTCATTTTCAGCAGCTTCCGGCTTCACATGTGTGAGGGAGAGACCCTTTTCTGCGCAGTAGAGAAGAGACTCTTTTCTGCACAGTAGAGAGAGAGAGATGTGATGAGATGAGTGTGTCCAAATGAGGAAAAGTCCTATATTTATAAACAACATTGGTGTTTGAATAGATGCGACTGTTCGGCTTTTGAGCCTACATGAGTTGTAGGTCGGCTTGATAATAATTCCATAATCAAAATAAATTCATATCTCCATGAATACTTATCGAAATCAGATGATCTTTATATCAATCCTACACCTCTTGGCGAGAGGAATCCAATGAACATATTATTAGCCATGAATAAGAAGATCCACATGAAGTTTTTCCCTAGCTGCCAATTTTAACAACATGACTTTCTTGAATGATTTTTTTGAATTTGAAGTTGAGTTCTTTAGTTAGTATGAGGGACAACTTTTGGTTCAAGTGAAGGATGTTTTTTCTTATAGTGAAGAGGTGATGGCAATTATTGTCATTTCCAAATAGTAAAAATAATCTATTTATTTGGTAATGATTTCTCAATCTGATTTTATTTCGTATCATCTTTTAGACTAATCATTACCTAGAGTCTGGAAGCTATGTTGACCTAGTTAATGATGCATAAGGGCTTTATTCTGAATATCAATATTAAATTGTCTTGCATTTAAGTTTTCTTCCATAATAGTAACCAATGATGTTGAATTACTAACACTAGCACGCTTGCATTCTCCCGTCATTGAAAACATGGAGACAATTTTGTATATTGTATCAATTGCATGACTAGTTACATTGGGGCTTTGATTGTGATGAATGGTTTTGTAGAATTGCTTAGTTACGATTAGACATGAACTCAAATAGTTTTCAACAAATTTTATATGAGACATTAGGTCACAAAGACCAGTAAACAAATATGGGAATCCCTCTACATGTGTCTTGGTCTAGTCAAAATCACTATTGAATTCTTTTTATGAACATAATCAAAGTTTTCCTGTGGAACAAGGTTGGTATTCGTATCATTGATTGATGTTTATGTTGAGTCTTGTAGTTTCAAAGTTATGTCTCGGCCCATGTGGGAGTCAAGATAAGTCTAATCAAATTCTAAGGTCACTAAGTTGAGTGATTTGAATATATGACTTCAAATTTCTAGGATTTTCAAAATACCATAAGGGTATTGTTTCCCCAAGATGGCATCACTATTAACATTGAATTTTACCTAAGCATATTCAATTTTAAGCTACAACATGTTCACAAGTGCATATTTTGTTTTCAAAGTTTGAGGTTAGATCAAATTCTTTTTTCAAAGGTTTTTGGATTGAAACAAGGGACATGTTTAGTGCTTCTACAGGACAATATAATCCAAAATTTAGCTTTAAAATTACTAATGGTCCTATTCATGCACGATACATGCAACAATAGAAAGGTGATTGTTCCAAAAACACGCCTCTCAATTGTGAATTCTGTTATTTTGGAAAGCTAGTATTTTAAAAGCTTATTATTTTTTGCAACTAAGTACAATTTTTAGTACCCATCTAATGTTTTAACAAAAAGGTATTCTTCAATTTTTTAGGCTACTATTTTTTGAAATTATCTATTTTTTAACAATCATGATTTTTAATACTCGTTAGGGAGAAAAGCATGGATGTGAATTTTGGTGGAAATAAATGAGAGTTTAGTTTTTGACTTTCCATTTTTAAGTGACATGCATAAAGGGGGTTATATAATGGTAGAGAAGAAAATTCAAAGCTATCAATTGATTTTAACAAAAGTGCAAATTAGGTCATTATGGCTAAAAATATCAATAGCTAGGTGCCCTACATGAGAGCCATTTAGTGTTTTTCTTAATACATCCATTTTTTTATATTCAAAGGTTACTTAACCAATAGTGCTTGATGAGTGGGAGTGCCTAACATGACGATACATTTTGCATTAATTTCCATACCTTCTAGCTATTGTCTTTGGGTATAGAGGGCATCTCACCTAAGGAGATATTTTAGGGTAGATGGAACCTTATCTAACTTTGGTAGAACTTGTCTATTATGAGATAAAGATAGGGTACTCCACTTTAGGTTTATCTTCACAAATATGGTGGGCACCAACTTAGGAGTTTTATTCTCATATTTAAATTTTCTAGTGTCACTGTTTTTTAAGAAAAGCTTGGTATTGCACACAAGGAAAAAATGAATGCTTTTCAACAATTTATTTTTAACGAGTTTAGTGGTTATTTCTATTCTTTTGTCAATTGAAGCACCTTACTTGAGCATTCATGCATCAATGTTCAATGTCCTTTTAAGAGATTATCTATCTTCTATATCTATTTTATTCTAGGCTAAGCAAGGCACAAAACTTGGAGTTCCACATGCTTTTCAAGATAATTTATCATGCACATGTTGAGAACTTTTCTTGGTTAACTTTTGGGTACTTGGTTAGGGATGGACCACCCAAAGCTAGACATTATCTTTTCAATTAGCATGTTTTAAGGGTTTTCACAGGTGAACTTGTATGGAAACTACTCTTCGCCTTCATACTATTAGTTATTTTCTTTGTGGAAATACATAATCTATAAAAGAAGTAGATTTAAGAAATACAAAGATTGTTTATTATTGCTTCATCCTTGCATTTCATGCCCTCTCCTTGCTTTTTCACTTCACATTGAACTCACTTTTATACTAAATTATAGAGTTAATTTAGAGATGGTATTGATATCCTATTATCAATGGTGCAATTGTGCTTATTGTTGACAAAGGTGGAAGAGAGATTCTGCAATGACTTCACATACCCTTAGAATTTATGGTTTAATATGATGTTGTAGACCACATATCCACAACCTTCATAATCAAGATTATCAAATTCTTTTTGGCCAATTTTATAAGTGGCTTGATGATATTGAGTTGAATGGCTTGATTATATTGCTTATCCAATCCATTTTGCATTTTATTTCTTTCCTTCCACATCCATTGGACGTAAGGTACCGATCACTTTTTATAATTTGAATTACCAATTTTGAGTTTTATTAGGGGTTCCTCCATGAGGTTAGCAAGCACTAGCCTAAAGTGAGAGGCACTAAATGCAATGACATTGGCACTTTTCTTATAGGTTTCAATCCATTCCTTTCATGTCAAGTGATAATAGGTCCTTGAAAGGTTAGAGCAAACTTTCTTTGAACATCTTATATTATTAGTGTAATCCCACTATTAAGATTTGTAGTGTAACATTTCTACTAAATCATCCTCTACTCTTTATTTTTCAATACTCATTACATGTTTGACATTCTTCAAGGTGTCCTCTTTTTGATGAACATAAGTTTCTGTATATTGGATGAAAAAATGATCTATCATTGATTCATGGAAGCAAATAATACGTATTGAAGTCTAATATCAAATGCTTAACCCTACATCAAGGACAAAGCATCTCAACAAGGGTTGACATGTAATAAACCTAGTTATATATTTATGAATAATTAGAATACAAAAAGTGATCATCTTTCACCATGACTCATCTCTTTAGTGTTATATATGACATCACATTGTCAATTATAAACATCAAATGCTTAACCCTACATAAAGAACAAAGCATCTCAACAAGGGTTGACATGTAATAAAACTAGTTATATATTTATGAGTAAGTAGGATACGAAAAGTGATCATCTTTCACCATGATTCATCTCTTTAGTGTTATATATGACATCACATTGTCAATTATAAACATCATCTCATATCAATTTATATTTAGTTATACATTTTATCCACATAAATATATGGGTTTTCCCCTATTATTATGATAGCTCAACAATCATTTGGTCTATTACACATCTTTAAGTGTGCTGCTAGGGAACATATCCACGATGTCTATTTCAACTTAAGTAACTGTGAATGAAACTCCCTAATGTTCTGAGACATTTGTGGAAGTGGACAGTTATGGAGGTTAATGATAATTGATTCTACAACTTTATCCTCTCACGTGAGAATAGGGAAAAAGGGAACTTCACTTATGCCATAATTTGCATAGAGTGCACATAGCTAAGGAGCAGCTAGAGAAACTAATATTGAACATTGAATATCATAAATGGATCCAGGGTCTCTGTGAAATCACAATTTTAGAGTATTTTTGAAAAAGGCATTCTGCTGCAGTTTGCCCTTTGATTTTCAAGAAAGATGAAAGAGATAGCAGCCTTTTGAGGAAGGTCCTTTCCTCCTGTTAGAGTTGTGTGAGATGAATATCACGAAGACGAGGTAAAGTCCAAGCCATTAGAAAAAAGGAAAGATTTATGTCATAAAACAGCTGAATTCTCCAGTTATTGAAGGACTGAGATTGAAGAATACTGCAGAAAAACTAGAAGACAGTAAGGAAAACTTTAGGCGAATCTCCAAAGCGAGTAACAAAAATTAATCAATAAGTTCCCTCATTCCCAAAGGAGGAATTAGTCAAGGAAGGTTAATCTCTTAATGATTTGGTTGGGAGAAGGTCTTAGAGGATCTCCTGGTCAGGTAAATAAACCCTTATGTCAATCTTTTGTCAGTCACCAAGTAGTGAATCCAAAAAGTGCCTCCAATCCCATTTATGATTAGGGCTAGTTTTGGTTCTAATTTATTATTTCGTCCACCTTTCAGTTTTGTTGAGGCTGTCATACTAATAATCTGGATTGGGAATAAAAAGTTCAGAATAGTCTATATCCGTTTTTGGAAAGTCCAAACATGGCAATTCCAGTTGTATATCACTTCAGTACATGGTGGTTTTTCGAAACATATGTTTGCACCCATTTTGGATATGTAATGTGTGCAATTTCCCCACGAGTTTTATGGTAATAGTAGCTTTTTTCTCTGAACCAAAAACCTCCTATAAAGGGAAACTAGCATATATCTTCAATAATTGATAACTGTTTCAAGTTTTTTAATTAGAATGTAACTATTATCAAAGGGTAAAGCACACCTACAGGTAATATTTCCTGGAAAAATTAGTTTTGCAAATACAAAGTAAATTGAGAGTGAACAGTCACTATTTTACATAGATCGACTTTATATGAATCAATACCACTTCTATTTGAAAAAATGCCTGTACGTTGAGCTTAAAACAAAAGATAAACCTGTGGAACACTCACATTGTTCCACTTGCTGAAAATGTAATTTCTAACACAACTGTCCATCACTTTCCTCACTGCTTGGTGAAGAACCAAAATCTCCCAAAAGGGAATGGGAAAGGGTGAGCATAGATTGCTTACACTTTCAGATTTGCATGCATCCTGGCAAATTGATAAGAGATACGGCTCCTTTACATTGTAGACTGTCTACGCATAACCATTGGAATCATGAATTCACCACCTTTACATTCTTTGTAAGGATATTTGGCACTAGAAAAATTCCACTGATGATCTGTATGCCAGCCTAACCAACTGCATCATCTGTCTCTCTCAGATCATCCTGATCATTCCTCTTCCCCTTTGTATTTCAGTTTAGTCTTTAGCTAACACTGGTCTACACAACTGCCATCAGCTATGTACATATAGTCTAAAACGTTTGCACACAATGGTGGTAAGTTCCTTCAGATGTAACAGCAATAGAAGGTTCTCCTTCTACAAACCAAAGGCAATTCGTTGTATGTAATCAGGACGCCTCTTGCTGGGCATTCTCAGTAGACCCACGATTTGAAGCTCTGTGATTGCTTTTGAAAATCTAGCCCTGGAAAGCATTCATGTCAAGGAGCACCTAGGTTATAGAGAAGGAATTCAAACTAGAGAAGATGATGCACAGAACCATGGTAGCATTATAAACAGTGTTTGCTAAAGACTTTAAATACGGATCCATGAATTTTGGGAAGTTATAAAAGTACATAAGCTTTGAAAGCACACAACAACAAACTCTCCTGTTTCATTTGTGTATTACTCTTTGTTGAAAATTTTGAAAATGGATGAAAGAAAACATCAAGCACATATAAAAACAATGTTTGTTTCTTGATTGATTGACAATATCTGCAGCCACAATAGCTAATGGCCATTACAAACTTGAATAAAACGTTCCCTAATGTTCACTAGCCTCAACGACAATCAATGAGTCAATCCCTTAAATATCGGAATGACTTTTGCTATAGCCTACCATGCGTAGGATATGACACTACATATATGTGCAGATTGCATCATTTATGGACAAGCATTTCCAGCACTACAATGTATCTAGCTATATATGAAAGGGCATGCAGCAAATAAAATGACGCTAAAATGCATTATTATTCCCGGAAAAAATGAGCGGCGATCTACGGAAATGGAATATTATGATTTCCCATAATTATTCTATATGTCAAGACACAACTAATAGAAGCTCAACAAAGCCCGGAATCATGTTGAAATAAAGGTGAATTATTCAAATAAAAAATATCACCTTTCAAAACAAATGCAGTACCTACGACATCCCATAAGAGTAATAATTACAAGAACAGCTAATGCCTTTTCGAATGAGAATTAAAATAAAAAACTAGGATTGTTTATTAACCAGCTAAAGTAAGGATACTGAATGGAAGCTTTATCTGTTTGAGGGGGCCCACCCATAGCCTTTCGCTTTTTCTCGGAAGATTTCTTTTCCACATACTCCTTGTTTAGATCTGTCCCAGAGACTATGGCTCCAAATGACTCATACCAATCATGGACATTGATTACATCACCATGTTCTTGAGCCAAATTATATCTGCAGATGATCCCAATATTAGTGGTCCACTTGATTTTAGTGTTGAGAAGATAATCTTAATTTATAGAGCATGATGTAAATATGCATGTCATTAATTCTGTCCAAGTGCATTACGCGAGAGAAGTGTCATGCATGGATGACGATAATCCAACTAATCCTCTGCAGCAACCACACTGGAGAGATGACTGGAAATTTAGGAGATCATTTTGAACCGTTTTCCTAGTGTCTCCCATAAGGGCCTGCAAGCACAAAACCATGACCAATATGATAAAATAAATGCTTTCATTCAGCAAAAACAAGTCAATTCCATAATGGCTAACAAAGGAAATGATGACTTTCTATTTGACTCGTAACAGCTTACTGGTGAATTGTAACATGGTCACACCCTCACACTAGGCCTTGTCCACGATAAGATTAAAAAATACAATTATAGTATAAGAAATGTTCACATTCTCTATCCACTCTAGGCGTTTTAAAAGCAAACTATACTATGCTTTCGTTCAGGTTTTAAATTAAAAGGCATTTATTGCGTTGAAAACAAAAATGCTGTTGGGATGTTCAGAACCTTCGTATAAATCTACAATGTGAAAAGAATAATGGCATTGCAGGAATTCCCTGACTTTTGGATACGTGAACAATAAGGGGCAAGGGTATATGACTTGGATGAAACGTGTTTTTGCCAAGACATGCCAAATTTGTAATATGGATGCCTATGTGGCATGTGCAAATGCACCACTAAGCATCACATGCATCCACTCATGCAGATATTTATATTTCCTTTTGTTATTGGGCATGGGCCTGAACCCATCACTTACATATTCTACGTAAGTCCACAGATCAAGAAAGATGGCCAGATTGCTTTTGGACTAGGGAAATTGAATGGGAACACCAATGGTATAGGGGAATGTGAAATGAGCCCTGTTACCCACTACAAGTGGGTTACCCCAAGGAGAAAATTTTCTCCCATCATCTCTTCCAGCCGGTCAGCCAATAGCCCCTGCAGCCACCACTAGCCGATGACGATGTGCCATTCATATCTCCACCACCTGCATCAGTCATATGTCTTTTCACCCACCTCACAAGAGCACATGAAAGGAGGTGGGCTTCTGATCAAAAGGTACTTTATCCATTTTGCAATAGGGTGGTTGTGCTTCTTTGTATTTGGGCTTTGGTTATGAATTATGGGGTGACCTGGAAGGACGAAGGGTTTTGACTGTGATCTTGTTCCCTCACCTTAAATGGGGAGATAATCTTCGATCCTAGTTCAATGGGACCCCCCTAATGACTCAATGGGTATAGGAGGGGCACTACTTGAGAAGCCTTGGTTGAGATAGCATGTTCCATCTATCCCCATTCCATACCACTTTCCATCTTACATTACAAGCCCTATATTCCACCTTCAATATTTGGGTTCAACTAACCATTGGTTCTATAGGATTTGGCACCCATACATCCTCATGCCTAGGTAGGGCCCGAAACTTGGCCCTAGGAAGTTCATGCAACTAAAAGAAAAGGAAAAATCATATATTGGCCACAAGCAAAACAAAAGAAAAGAAGATAAAATATCTAAAATATAGTCGTAGCATACACATTAACCATGTGGGCAAAAGCCTAGCATGAGCTCTACCTCACCCCTTATGGCCATCACCCAATTCCTAAGCACCATATTGTTACTATGCATCATGAAAAATGAACCCTTAAATGTCCTAGTCCCTGGTAGGCGATGAGCTGCCTCATCATTAAGGGGGTAATAACTGCTATAAACCATACAAAGCAAGCTCTGACCCTTTAAGCTAAGAGCGGCAATACAAAGAAAAATCAAGAAAAAGTAATAGGCGCACAAGAGGGCTAGAAAAGCAAAGGTTGGGTTGGCAACGCATTCATCCATGATTGCTCCCTCCTTACACCTATACACTCAAGATGTGGATCCCCATCATGTTGGTCCCTTTGACCATGGCACTTGGCCATGAGGTCTTCTCCCCTTCGTTACCATCATTATTCACATAACACCTATTGATCGAAGGGTGAACAAAAGAAATGTCACCTCCCCTTGGGGGGCTAGAAACACCTAATAGGGTTGTCCTTTAATTACTACTACCTAGAGAGGTAACACCATTGCGAGTTCAAAGCCCTAAATTTGGAAGGGAATCTTTGTATGAAATGTCAAATAGCCCATTATTTTCAAGCTTGGTCCACTTAGATGCAAAAATGATTATTGCACTTGATGATTTCTTACTTTCACTAGACTTTGTGATGTGATGATTAGCTCATTTCACAACCAAGACCTGGCCACCTTAACTGGTACCACGGTCCCATAGGAGCATATTGACACACACAGGTAAGGCATTGAGAGCAATGTGACTCCAAGCAACAACAGATGATTGTATACACCCTTGGACATCTCCAACACCCACAACATTTTGACACTTTCCCATGCCATTTGATGATTTTCGAGATGATGCACCTAGACCCAGCATGCCCCAAGCTGGCCTTAGCACATTGTGAGGGAGAGTAGCTGATCCAAGGCCCAGATGAGGATGGTCTTGCTGGAAATACTGTGAAGGGGGTGAATTAGTATTTCCTTCCAATTAGTTAATTTTCAACTTCACAAAGCATTAGTTATCAGATAAACATAAACATTCATCACATCCGTAAACAACACCATTCAACAATGCACAAACATCAAGATAATAGACAATAGATTTTTAGGTGGAAACCCTTCTGGGAGATAAACCACCAAACGCTTTTTAATATTTGTCTTCAAAAGATTTACATCAATTAGGAAGCTCCAACTTCCAAGATTTTCAGCTCCAACTGAATGAGGCTCCAACCCATTGGTTTATAGGCTCCAACCTAAAGGACGCTCTAATGCCCTAGTTTACCAGCTCCAACTGGAAGGATGCTCCAACACCATGGATTATAGACTCCAACTTAAAGGATGATCCAACACCCTATTTACTAGCTACAACTAGAAGGACACTCCAATGCCCTAGTTTACAGGCTCCAACCTGAAGGATGCTCCAATTCCCTATTTACCAGCTGCAACTAGAAGGGCGCTCCAATGCCCTGTGTAGGCTCTAACCACCCTGTCGCCCTGAAGTGTTCTCAGGCTCCAACCTAAAAGATACTCCACTCTCCTACCTTGCACCACCCTGCCAACCTTATCAGCTGGCGGAACACATTTCACAATTTCCAAACTGGATCCCCCTATGCTCAAATCAAAATAAATAATTCTAGCATAAAGTTGTCAACAACAATAACAACTCTCGTCAAAAGATCAACCCTAGTAACAAAAAATATGTCAGGTCCACTATCATAATCAATTTTGGTTGACCTCAACAACTCTGTTTTCTCTCTGCTCTTCATTGACATTGAGCTGTCAACGATGCCCTTTGCTCATCATGTATATCAAACCCCTAAGCAACATTCAAAATGTTATCAATAATCTGGTCAGTAGTACTACAAACCCTGGATAGCAAACTATAATGCAAACCCTTCATTCGTTTATGGATGCGATTGTCCAACATCTTCTAGATATTAATTTGGATAAATATTGACTCTAGAAATCCAGAATCACATCATAAACCATATAAAATATTAACCATTCTACAAAATATCACTTTCTGGGTGTTGTTCTACAAATCGCTCAAATGTTGGCACAAATGCCACAAAATTCCAGTTAGGGATTTGCAAACAACACGATAAAATGGTAATATATAAAATAATAGTCAAACCTGTCAATCATTGGAATCACTATTGTAATTATCAACACACCTCACAAATACCTTACCAAATGTGCTATCACATGATGCACTACCATGCCATGAATCTACATTACATTTTCACCATCAAACTCTCTATGTTGCTGACATATCTATATATATATATATATGTGTGTGTGTGTGTGTGGAAGAGGGGGGGGGTGGTTGGGGTAGGTGGTGAACTCAATCCATCAATTATAAATGCTCATATATAGTGCATGAAAGGTGTGGGAAAACTGTAGTCGGAATGGAAACAAATGGTTAAAGGAAATATGAAGTGTTTACACCATACAAAGAATCTACTCTACCAATCAAGACATTTGCACATGCAAAACAAAAAACCGTTGCTACTATTATGCATTGCATACCATCGCATTACAGGTTCAAATCATTGCTTAGATTAACCAATATACCCATGCCTTTTTCGGTCAAATACTGAGTCGTTCATCATAACAACTCTCTATGGTCGAACTTCAGAAAGGACAGTCGTTGTAGAGACAAGCTTCAGAGGGCTGTAAAATTTTACAAGATGGTCTCAAGAAAGATGCGAAGAGCCACATATTCTTCAATCCAAAATGTCCCTCAATTTGCCCACAAAGATAGCTTCAGACCAGTCACAAAGTCCAACCACTAAATTGTATGAGATTTCTTTG
The DNA here is from genome assembly GCA_000404065.3 of Pinus taeda. Taxonomy (NCBI): domain Eukaryota; kingdom Viridiplantae; phylum Streptophyta; class Pinopsida; order Pinales; family Pinaceae; genus Pinus; species Pinus taeda. The sequence continues at coordinate 47,968 of APFE031723320.1, forward strand.
ATGTTCAGTGACTAGGGCCAAAGATGCAAGTTGCAAATGTGATAAAAAAGAGCCGCACCTATATCCTCTAGATCTGTCTTCAACTTCGCCTGAATGTTCAGTTTCAGGAAAGCCACTGAGAGAGGCCAATCCTTGTGCAAAAGAAGACTCAAACAATTGAAATAGATGTCTGCAAAAACATTCAAATAACCTTCATCAACATGTCTCCAGGTCAATATCAAATACGTACTGGATCTCTGCCTCAAAAGCCAAGAATCATTGCTCAATGTTTTCAATGTAACATTGTAATCTTCAGAAAGTGACTACATTAGACATATTCTCATGCAAAATTCACCTATAAAAGACTTCAAGAGATCCCATGAAAAACAAGCCTAGCATATTATTCAGATTTCCCCTTGCACGGGGGCTGAAATACATCAAAAGAACACAAAATTGTGTGTCAATAAGCGTCGAGTAAGGCATCTACTTCAGAACATAGTACCAGATGCCACACAGTTCATCAAACCAAGTGATGAAGGCCAAGTCTCAGAATTTGTCCATTAGATACAACCTCAAATTCACTACAAGGAGTTTAAATATAATCAGAAATCTCCATCGTAACCCCTGCCGGAAAGAACTATGAATGACCCCAAATGAATGCTGAAACAAAAGATCTTCTCTGAGATTATGCGTGACTTCCCCAGGTCAAATTATCTCAGCCAAGTGAGTATTAGATCAAGCATTTTTAATCACCTTTGGGAGGAAAACGGATTCATTTATTTAGCTTTGGAGGGACATCTATGACAAGCATCTGACTAGAATATTTGGAGGGAAGCCAAATAAAATTCTAATTTGAGATTTAAATTTAGCTTAGAGCCAATTTTTCCCTCTACTCTTGGACCATATATTAATAGATTTCAAAAGATTAAATTTAACTCCATTTAACCCTTCAACAATTATTTAGCCTCTTAATGAATATGTTGCCACATCATCAATTGTTGGGGTTTTTTACGAAACGGTGGCTGCAACAAGTTAAATTGGAAATATCTTTCAAACCATAGGGAGTCTCGCGATGTGCCACATACCATTGGAATCAACAAGACGAGGAGCATCCAATTACGATGGGCTTGAGATCAAATTCATTGATCCTCATCCTCAAAAACTTCAACAAATGTCGGGCTACTAAGGTTCCCTTCCATCCTTCCAAGCCTACTTTTCCATTGAAGGTTTCCATTGATGTAATCATGACGTATATTAAGACCATTCTAGAACTGATGTTGACATCAATGACAACACCATTCAACAATCTCCCCCCTTGTCATTGATGGAAACACATATTCCCCTTGTGATTACTAATCCCCCCGACTTCATGCCTCTGATCTTCTTTTCCTAATTTCTCTCCCCTTTTGACATCAATGGCAATGTGTTACTCCCCCTAATGAAATGCCTTCATCTAACTTCCTACAACTGCCTGTCTTCTTGTAATTGCTTCTCTCCACTTGACATGCTATGCTTCTCATAGGTTGGCACAACTGATTCCACATGAGTCCATCTAAAAATTTGTTTATGACTTTGCTTTTCAAACCTCCTGCTCCACAAAACTGACTAATTTGTCCACCATGTTGATCATTGCTCTGACTTCTTAATATCTGACATCTATCAACCTGTCAAAAGAATAGATCTCCAAAAGTGCAACTGCTACTACATAGACTCCCCCTCTTCAACATGCACAAGGAATCAACAAGCTGGATTCTTCATAATAAGGTATGAACCAGCTCTTCAACTGGATCATCTTGAACTTTGACATCTTCCATTGGAGATTCATCATGACCTTTCGATTCTGAAAAACCTGAAAGCATGGTTGGTGAGACTCTCATTTTCTTGGTCTTCTTGCATTTGTTTCCTTCCCCAGACCTTCCTGTACCTAGTTTTAGGGTTGTCTTTCATGAAAGATTTCGTCTTGTACCTGCAATCACGAGCTATATGCCCATAATTGTGGGATTTGTACCATTCAATGTTGGGCCTGAATCATGGCACAAATGACATATGCTTTTTGCTGGCAAATTCATTTTGAAACCTGTCTTGCAATCCTGCAAACTTGCTTCTAGGGTTTTGATAATGTCTTTGATAATCACACCTGTGATACATTCGGCAATCCTTGGCCATATGCCCAAAGTTAGAACATGAGAAACAATAACCATTAAACATGCTAGGGTACCTAGATGAGATGTCTTGTCTTGATGATATTCTATAGAAATTCTTTCTTGGAGGTAGTACCACCTTTTATTGATCCTTGTCCTTGAATGCTTCAACATTGCTTCTTGGAGCTACAACATCTTCAACCATCTTTTGTCCTTTTATTGATCCATGTCCTTGAATGCTTCAACATTCCTTCTTGGAGCTACAACATCTTCAACCATCTTTTGTACTTCATTTTGATTTGGCCTCTAAGGGATCCTACGATCAATCTTGCTCTCTGGGCACTTGGAGCTTCATCACATGGAGTTTCACCTGCTTCTTTTGCCTTCATCTTCAATTTAGCCATTTCATTATTCTTCCTTTTGTCATCTAGCAATTTTTCCTTCCAGAGCTTGCCTATTTCAATTAGGGTAGCATCAAGTTCTTTCTTCTTTTGAGCAAAATCTTCATGAAACCAACTTTTCAAGACTTTTCTCCTTTCTTTTGCCTCCTCTACTTGTAGCTTTAGAAGATTGACCTTTTCGGTTACTCTGTTAAGATCTTGTATTTGTTCCTTCTGCTTGTCATTTTCCTTTTTGAGCCTACTAATTTATGTTAAAGACGCATCTAGTTCTTTTTGTTTCTCATTAACTTCGGTTGCGTACCTTTGACTAGATTCCTTTTATTGGCTTTCCAAGTCTTTCTCTTTCTTTTCTGCTTCTTGCACTTGGAGTTTCAAAAGAGAAACTTCCCCTTTGAGTGTACAACTTGCCTCCTTTATGTTCTTTAAATCTATCTGGGCATTAGCTAGCACTACTTCCATGTTTACTTCTTCTTTATCATTTCCAGATTCTTCGATCTGAGAATCTATTTGATTTGAATCACGATCATCATCATCATTTTCATCTTGACCTGTATACTTCTTTGAGTAGAGATCATGAAGCTTCTTCCAAAGACTTTTGGCTGATGAGCATCGATCAACTTTGGCTTTTATTGGATCTGGTAGAGCACTAAGAATAACATTTATGGCTTTCGTATTGTACCTTCTAGATTCGTTGGTAGATGTCTCCGGAGACAACAAAGTGCCATACATAATATCCTTGAGCTTTCAAATAGACTTCCATTCTAGAATCCCATATTTCATATTTGGCTTCATCAAACTCAGGGGTTGGATAACCAAGTTGATTATCTGCAATACTAGAGTCTTCCTTTGATTCTTTTGAACGTTTGGTGGCTTGCTTCTTCAACTTTCCCAACACTGCACTTTGAGATCTGCCTTCTAGTTGTTAAGCTGCAATTGAAGGAACCTGCTCTTATACCAATTGTCGAAAATACTAAGGGGGGTGAATCAATATTGCCTTCCAATTAGTTAATTTTTAACTTCACCAAGCATTAGTTATCAGATAAACATAAACATTCATCACATCACCAAACAACACCATTCAACAATGCATAAACATCAAGACAGTAGACAATAGATTTTTAGGTGGAAACCAATCTGGGAGAAAAACCATTGAACACTTCTTAATATTTGTCTTCAAAAGATTTACATCAATTAGGAAGCTCCGACTTCCAATATTTTAAGCTCCAACCCCCTAGGTTACAAGCTCCAACCCCCTAGGTTACAAGCTCGAACATGAAGGACACTCCCATGCCCTAGTTTACCAGCACAAATGCCTAGGATTACAAGCTCCAGCCTGAAGGGTGCTCCAACACCATGCTTACCAACTGCAATTGGAAGGATGCTCCAACTTCCAAGATTTTAAGCTCCAACTAAAAGAGGCTCCAACCCCTTGGTTTACAAGCTCTAACCTGAAGGATGCTCTAATGCCCTGGTTTACCAACTCCAACTGGAAGGACGCTCCAACGCTTAGGATTACAAGCTCTAGCCTGAAGGATCCTCCAACACCATGTTTAACAACTGCAACTGGAAGGACGCTCCAATGCCCTAGTTTGCATGCTCCAATCTAAAGGATGCTCCAACACCTTGTTTAGCAGCTACAACTAGAAGGACGCTCCAACACCCTATGCAAGCTCCAACCCGCCCTAACACCACCCTGCTACCTTGAAGTGTTCTTAGGCTCCAACTTGAAGGAGACTCCACTCTCCTCCCTTGCACCACCCTGCCACCCTTATCAACGGGCAGACCACGTTTCACAATTTTCAGATTGAATCCCCTTGTGCTCAAATCAAAATAAATAATGCTGGCATAAAGTTCTCAACAACAATCAAAGCTTCTCTGCTCAAAATATACAAAAAAATATGTCACGTCCATCGTCATTATCAAAATTGGTTGACCTCAGCAACTTTGTTTTCTCTCTACTATTCAATGACATTGAGGTGTGTCAACAATGCCCTCTACTCATCAAGCTGTAAAATCCTAACAATAACATAAACTTTATCAAATACTCTGCCACAATTGCTATGCTTGAAGTGACCTCTAATAATCATGCATATCAAAACCCTAAGTAGCATCAAAATGCTATCAATAATGTGGTCTCCAAATGAAATCAACGAGTGTCTATCTCTACGAGAGTTAGGAGGGCCAATTATTGACTTGAGGCCTACTTGACTTTTTGAGGTTGACATGATCAAAGGTCAAAAATCAAATTTTCTCCGTCAATTTTAAAGGTGAAATTCGAACCATAGTTGTCAATTTTCAACATTTTTTCCATAAAACTCTATAAATTTTGAGTGGGTAAATATTAAAGGTTGGTAGTTAGGGCATGTTAGTTTTTGTAGCATTGAAGGGGTTCTGGTCTTGAGACACTATGGAGAGGCTAAAACACAAGAGTTCTCCATAACCCAGAAACCGTTTCTAAAAATTCCACCTAGAAGTGTCTCAATTAGATTATTAGCCTATTTTTTAATGTTTCATTAGTCTAAGCTTAGGAAAAAGGGTTAATTAATCAGTATTAATTGAGGAAGGTGTGAATCATCTAGAAAATCACACAGACTGACTAGGAAATAATCCTAGCCCTTGATTATGTTTTAATCTTGGCCATTCGAGGTCCAACAAAAGATTATAAGAAGAAGTCGATGGGTAGATGGAGAACACACGCTTAAGATCGATTTCCTTGGGTAGTTTGATTTCCAGACAGCAACAACAGTTGATCGAAGAGTTCGAGCCAGGGAAGGGAAGCAAAGAAAGAGGGGCAGCGACAGTGAGTCTGGGGGAATTTTACCAATTTTAGAGAGCCAGAAAGAGAACACCGAGATGTTCTCCAGGAGGCTGTGCAGAGGCAGTGTAGAGCCTCAAGAAGGCAATTCGATCCAGTTGGAGAGAAAGACGTTTTCAATTTCAACGGCCAGGAAATTTTCCAGAAGGTCGGAGAAACATTTTCCCAGTCACCAATAGGCAAGACGGCTAGATTGGCAATTGATTTAGGTAGAGTGTGGAAGGGGCTATGCTAGGGTGACGCAAGCTTACGCAGAAGCTAGTTGGGCGACTAGCTTTTCAGAGGCAGTCAAGTGTCGAGTGTTGAGTGTTGATTTGGGCATCAAATGTGCTCTAGCCATGAAAATTGGGGGAGAGGCTAAAGCACATGAGATATCCAAGACCCAGAAATGGTTTGGGCAAATTCTAACTGGTTTGGGAGATATTAAAATAATTAATATTTTTAATGGAGTTCCTAAGTCTAACTTAGGAAAAATAAAATATTAATGGGTATTAAAATAAAACTGAGTTAGAAGGTTCCAAAGGATAAGGATCAAGCCAAATCTAATCTTAGTCGTTGATTAAAGATTTAATCTCGGTCACTGAAGGACCAACAAGAAAAATATAAGAGGCTTGAGAGTCAGTTGGAGAATACACCAGAGTGATCAGTCATCCGATTTACTAGAGCAGAGTTTCCTAAGTAAAGTCGAACTAGTGATCAGCAATGAAGGGCAATGAGTACTGGACAGAGAGGCAGAGATAGTGTTGGGAGACAAGCGCAGAGGCAGAGATAGTACCGAGAGACTAGCACAGAGGCAGAAAGTGAGAAGCAACAGCTAGAGCAGGCCACACAGAGCTCAAAAGAGACAATGCAGAGGCCAAAGGGCTTGCGTCATCCACACAAAGGGCAACAGGAGTGACACAGAGGGTCCTAGAGGCTGCACAGTGCCTCAGAGGTCTGACGGGGAGGGTTCTGAGGCTGACACAAAGCAGCAAGAGGTTGATGCAGTGCTTCAGAGTTGCTGGAGAGGGTTTCGTGGGACAGGTTTTTTGAATACCTGTGTTTGAATAGAGAGGTATTACTGTCGGTTGTTTTTCTCTGTCAAGTGAGCCAGTTTGGCACCAAATTGTACTCAAGGAAATACTGCATAATAATAAACCCTCAAAATAGCTGCACCAGTTTTCTCACATTGGATTTGTCCAAGTACGTTTGTCCAAAAATAACGGTGTCACTTGCATGTTTGTTTTCTTTTAGCTATTGATCTGCAGATGTTGAAACTGTATTGCATTTATTTCGTTATTTATATGTTCTAAATAACTTGTTTGAAATTAACAAGTAGAAGAAATAAACCAGAAGAATACAGATTAAATTTCTAATGGGTAATACTTAGAAATTTCAACATGGTATTAGAGTGAAGCGAACAAAGTTCATTCTACAAATTAATTACTCCAAAAGATTTGGAATGTCAAGATATCCATTTAGGATATAAATATTTTATTAAATAAAATGAATAAGAATGAATGATTTACAAATGAGAACGAGAGGCTTGCTTATATACCAAGCAAATGTCTCTTCATGAAGAGTCATGTCTCATTTAGACATGCCTCTTCAACCTAATTACTAGTTAACTAATCATTATTACAATTTATTTTTATTATTTATATTTATATTATTTATATATATTTTATTCGTTATATTGCCTCCTTCCTCAACGAGCTTTGTCCTCAAAGCTTGTCGATGAAAAAAGGCTTGATCTCTTTTTCGGCTTCGAAAGTCTTTCTGTCTCAGAACAGTCATCTTCGTTGATACAAGCTGATGTGATCTTCTAAGTGACAAACAAAATTTTCGCACCGAGAAGGGATTAGACCATCCGAGATTAATTTTCTATATAGTACTCTGATCACTGGAATTTTGTAACGACTTGTTAGCATAAGACTGGATTGAGATTACATCACTATTATCTAGAACATCAGCTTGTTGTTTCGGTTTTGACTGGTTCAAATATGTAGCATGGTTGATTCGTCTGTTCTCATGATTCGGATGCTGATATGGAACTTTTTTGGTTTGATTTCTCCTTACTGGGCATGTGCCAGTTTTTATATTTTCTTCTAGCAAAGATGTTGTTGAGATGGTTATGGAACATTCACTTGGGATGTTCATTGTCTGAACTGCAACATCTACGTGTGTCGTTTCTTCAACTGACTTATCTTCTTGAGTTGTCATATTCATTGGATTGGTATTTGTTGTTTTTTCATCAACTTGAATTCCTACATTTGATACTTCTTTCTCGATAAATTGTTGTACCTTGTTTTCTAATGACTTCTTATCTTTCTTAAGTTCCTTAATTTACGTCAGCAATTTTTCACTATGGTTTTTAAGTCGAGAAACTTCTTCATTTTTGTCAACATTAATTTTGTCAATTTCTTTTTGCATATTTTGTAATACATTTTTACCTTCTTGAGACATTACTTTTGAAATATCTGAGATATCTCCGGGTATTACTGAATTTGGTTTTAGTGTAAAATCTTGGAGCGTTATTTTCTTTTTATTGTAAAAAATGTTAAAAACTTCTTCTTTGTATTTAGAATAAAGGAACCTAGAGTTTCCATCCAGGGTAAGTCCAAAACAATATCACTATCGTTAAGAGATAAGGTTTGCAAGGTGAATTGTGAGGTAAAAGTATAATCTCCAATATTTAGGTGTAGATTGCTTATATCGTATTGTTTACCAAAAATATTTGTTTCAACTATATTTGATTCTAGAATCACCAATTGATTAGCACATTTAGGACTAACATAATTACTTCTTTCAGTAGGACTGATAGAGATTATGATGTCTCTTCCTGCAAGTGATCCTTTGATTTTAAATAGTGTGTAAACATATGTACTAAAGGTTTCAGGAAACATTTCATTACTAGTCTCCATTTTTTCCTTTATGTTTTTACGTAAACAATATGTCAACTGGAGCTATTTTTATTATAAAATATCACTTATTTCTTCTATATATTATTTTCAAATATTCTCCTTTAATGTGGATTGTTAAAACTTTAATGTGGATTGTTAAAACTTGAATACCCTTTTATTAAAAAAAATACTCCTTTATACTGTTGCCCTCTATACATGTATGTATTTCTTTATATCAAGACCTTTTTCAAAATAACTTTATTATCTTAAAGTAATAATAGTTTCACTTCTTCTTTTTCTTACTAATAAATTAGTCCATTTTTTATATACTTAATTACTCCCTTGATAGCTTTTAATGTCACCCCACTTAATATAAAAGTCACACTTAGTCACACTTAATATAAACTTTTATGATGTCACCACACTTAATAAATATAAAGGTCAAGTCTTTTCATATGACACACGGTCACGATGTTCACAATACTTTTTAAGTAAAAAAGTAATATTTACCTTTCACGTAAGAGCTTTTGTATCCCTGTTTTTTTCTTTAACTTTTAAAATATCATGGGCTATTACCATGGGTTGTTTTTAGAACCTCTTGTAAAAAGTAATATTTACCTTTCACGTAAGAGCTTTTGTATCCATGTTTTTTCTTTAACTTTTAAAATACCATGGGCTATTACCATGGGTTGTTTTTAAAACCACGGGCTTCTCCATGTAAAAAGTTTTAAATATACTTGGCATGACAATACTTTTTAAGTAAAAAAGTAATATTTACCTTTCACGTAAGAGCTTTTGTATCCCTGTTTTTTTCCTTAACTTTTAAAATATCATGGCTATTACCATGGGTTGTTTTTAGAACCTCTTGTAAAAAGTAATATTTACCTTTCACGTAAGAGCTTTTGTATCCCTGTCTTTTCTTTAACTTTTAAAATACCATGGGCTATTACCATGCGTTGTTTTTAAAACCACGGGCTTCTCCATGTAAAAAGTTTTAAATATACTTGGTATGAGATTTTATATCCGTTTTGTTTTTTCTTTTACTTTTTTTTTCTTGTTCTTTTTTTATTTTATATTATTTACTTATTAATTTTTTTTGGTTAATCTTTTTTTTATGGCCAAAGGCCTAGAAAAACAAAGAAAAGGAGAAACTCCCAAATATTTAGCGAAAAACTTGAGTTGCAACAACAACAATAAATTTGACGAAGAGTCGATAGCCAAAGACTTGGATCGGAGAATGAGCTTTGTGCACCGATTAAGCAACCTAGAGGGCCGAACTGCTCTGATACCAAATGAAGCGAACAAAGTTCATTCTACAAATTAATTACTCCAAAAGATTTGGAATGTCAAGATATCCATTTAAGATATAAATATTATATTAAATAAAATGAATAAGAATGAATGATTTACAAATGAGAACGAGAGGCTTGCTTATATACCAAGCAAGTGTCTCTTCATGAAGAGTCATGTCTCATTTAGACATGCCTATTCAACCTAATTACTAGTTAACTAATCATTATTACAATTTATCTTTATATTATTTATATATATTTTATTTATTACACAAAGCGTGGTTGCAGATCACAGGAGCGCTGAAGGCATCAGCTAAGCAAAGCATTTGCAGCAGAATCAGTTGTACCGAGTGACAGAAGCTGATCCTTGCAGAAAGCAACAACAAAAGGGTTGACGCAGAGGAACTGTGTTAGCAATCCAAGCCAGAGAGAGGCCAGGACAGAGGCTGAGGAGGGCAGAAAGAGGCTCACGCAGAGACCAGGAGGGTTGACGCAGTTGGCTGAGGGAGTTGTTTTGTCAATGTTGGGATTGCGTAGAGCCTAGAGGCTTAGTCCCTTAGATGTTGGGGCATAGGAAGCTATGGGCAGTTTGTGGGGGCGAAGCTGGTTAGGTACTCTGGGTAGAACAATACCTAACAAGGCAAAACCAAGGTATAAGGAATTGCTATCGAGGCGGATTTCTAGCCAAGGAATTTGGATCAGTGTTGCAGGTGCACAAAAGATCGAAGAGGTGCAACTTGACAATTGGCAAGAGGATTTCCAGAAGGAAAATCATGACTCAGAGGGAGTCCATTAGAGAACTTCCAGGCGGGAAGTAGAGAGACTCAACAGGAGTCGAAGAGAGAACTTCTAGAGGGAAGTAGAGAGACTCGGAGGAGTGGACAGAAGAGTAGAGAGATGGCCATGAATGGGTTGAGGGATTAGTACAAGCTGGACGGGGCGTCCAACTTTGTGGTCTAGAAGGCCAGGATCCTGTCCATTCTTGATTGACATCGCATCAAGGCCTTTGCCTTGAGAACAGTGGCAATCCCATTTGACCTGGCTGATAATGAGAAGCACGAGGAAGCAATGGCCAAGGCGAAATGCATCATCCTTGATGGGGTCAAGGATCATGTGGTCCAACATATTGTCGAGAAGGAGACGACAAAGGAAATGTGGGACGCCTTGAAGACGTTGTACTAGCATACTTTCGTGCAGAGGAAGATGTTACTTGAGAATCAGCTATGGTCCATACTAGATGCAGAAGGGGGAGAAGATAGATCACTTCCTCGGTTGGTTGAAAGAGATTCGAGACCAACTGACTTCCATAGTGGCCATGCAGGATTAGGAGTTGATGGTGAGGACTACACTAAATGCAGTCTTCGAGGAGTGGGAGACATTTGTACAGAGCATACTGGGCAGGGTGAATCTTCCAGATTGGGAAGAATTGTGGGCGGCTCTTTGCCAAGAAGAGATCAAACGGCTAAGCAAGACGGGAAGTAACAGCAAAGGAGTTTGGATCAAGAAGGAAGAGGAAGAGGATGCAGCTCTGGCATCTGCGGGAAAGCAGGAGAAGAGGAAGAAAAAGGACCTCTCCAAGGTCAAATGCTTCGACTGTGGGGAACTGGGTCATTATGCGAACCAGTGTTCGTGAAAGAAGAACAAGGGAGAGGTGTCTGACTCCAAGGCAGCACCAGTGAAGGCGAAGAAGAAGGTCGAGGATAACGATTGTGCCATTAATGCTCATGTACCTCTAAAGAAGAGGTGGGGAAACATCAAGTTGTAGTCAGGAGGACTACAGGCGATGAGAGGCATGATCCTTGAGGTGCCCAACCTCTTGGATTATACCTTGCTATGGGAGCCTCGAAGAGAGAGTAGCAGGATTGGCGGATGTGGGTAGAAACGGACGCGGATGAAGCTGTAGATGATGCTATAGTGCAGGAGTCCACAAGCAACGTGAGGCTAGCAGGTTGCAACAGTGCGAGAGGCACGGAGAGTGTTGCAACAGTGCAGGATGGCACAAAAAGGTTTGCAACGGTGTGAGATGCAACGAGTTGTTACAGCGACGCAGAGGTCAGTAGAGGGAGCACTGGTTAGCGGCAGTGAGAGCTTCAGCATCGGGAGTGTTTCTAGCCTGACAAGGATGTCAGAAGTTGGGAGGATAAGTTACTTCTCAATAACTAAGTTGCAGTGCAATAGCAATTGGCAGTAGCATGATGCAGAATGATGAGAGGGGGTTGCAGTGCAGATGCAGTGCTGGGAGGAAGGACTAGCAACAACAAGGATGCAAAGGGAGTTGTCGTATGGATGCAATAGTGGCAGTGGCAGAGCCATTGGTAGCAGTACAACATGCAACAGTGCAGAGGATGTTGGGCGGGGAGGCCTAGCATCAACACAGGTACCAGTGCCATATAATCAGAGTGATGCTCAGTGTGGAGTATTACTAGAGCACAATCCTCGCTAAGAGGGAGTGTTGATTTGGGGTAGTATTGGATGTGCTCTAGCCATGAAAATTGGTAGAGAGGCTAAAGCACATGAGATCTCCAAGACCCATAAATGATTTGGGCAGATTCTAACCGGTTAGGGAGATATTAAAATAATTAATATTTTTAATGGAGTTCCTAAGTCAACTTAGGAAAAATAAAATATTAATGGGGTATTAATATGAAACTGAGTTAGAAGGTTCCAAATGATAAGGATCAAGCCAAATCTAATCTTAGTCATTGATTCGAGATTTAATTTCGGTCGTTGAAGGACCAATAGGAAAAGTATAAGAGGAGGCTTGAGGGTCAATTGGAGAATACACCAGAGTGATCAGTCATTTGATTTACTAGAGCGGGGTTTGCTAAGTAAAGTCGAATCAGTGATCAGCAGCGAGAGGTAGTGAGTACTGGACAAAGAGGAAAAGATAGTGCCGAGAGACTAGCATAGAGGCAGAGAGCAAGAAGCAACAGCCAGAGCAGGCCACGCAGAGCCCAACAGAGACAGTGTAGAGGCCAGAGGGCTTGCGTCATCCACACAGAGGGCAGCAGGAGTAACGCAGAGAGTCCCAGAGTTTGCACAGTGCCTCAGAGAGTCGACATAGAGGGTTTTGAGGCTGACACAATGCTTCAAAGTTGCTGGAGAAGGTTCCGTGGGACAAGTTTTCTGAATGCCTGTTTCCGAATAGAGAGGTATTACTGCCAGTTGTTTTTCTTTGTCGGGTGAGCCAGTTTGGCACCCAGTTGTACTCAAGGAAATACTGCATAATAATAAACCGTCTGAATAGTTGCTCCGATTTTCTAGCATTGGGCTTTTCCGAGGATATTTATCCAAAAATAACAGTGTCACTTGTGTTTCTTTTCTTTCAGCTGTTGATTTGTAGATGTTGAGATTGTGTTTATTTCGTTATTTATATGTTTTAAATAACTTGTTCGAAATTAACAAGTAGAAGAAATAAACTAGAAGAATACAGATTAAATTTCTAACGAGTAATACTTAGAAATTTCAACACTGAGATTGCTCAAAATGAGGGTAAATTCCCTTAGATCAATGTTGCACGAAGCGGGAGCGAAGCGGAAGCGCGGAGCGCGGAAGCGTCATTTTCCAAAAATCTAGGAAGC